>CM076570.1:206179802-206430761 GCA_034641835.2 Pinus albicaulis
CTTGTACTTGGCATTAGCTCTGTCCAATATATCATGAACCTGTTGGCGGATGTGTTGAATGCGCTCGATGAAGCTACTGGCTTTGTCAACTTCAGACTGGACATGAGCTGAATTGGCCTGAGCAGCTGCAAATGGCATGGCTTCGTCAATGGGACATAGTGGCTGGAATCCCAAGCCCACCTGAAAGGGGCTATGGCCGATTGAACTGTGGAGAGCCCGATTATAACTATGTTGTACATAAGGAAGGCTCTCGTCCCATGTGCGTGGATGCTTTGAATTGTACATGCGCAGAATGTGTACAATCATTCTGTTGACGACCTCTGTCTGGCCATTTGTTTGGGGATGGAAAGCTGTGGACTTGGTGAGCTTGGTATCCAACATCGACCAGAGGCTGGACCAAAATGTGCTGAGGAACCTGCTATCCCGATCTGATATGATAGACTGTGGGATCCCAAAGTGCACCCACACTCGTTCAAAGAAGAGTTTAGCAGTGGCTTCTTCTGTGATATTCTTCTTGCAGGCCGCCATAATGGCCATATTCGAGAATCTGTCGACGACCACAAAAACACAGTCATTTCCATGCTTAGTAGAAGGCAGGCCCGACATGTAATCCATGGAGATGGATTCCCAAGGTCGACTAGGGGTAGGTAGAGGAGTATATAGGCCTTGCTTCTTGATGGTCGTTTTGGCAATGGCACAAGCAGTGCAGGATCTGATGTGCTTCTCGACATCCTTTCGAAGGTTCGGCCAATAGAAATACTTCTGTAGTATTGCTACTGTTTTCTCGACCCCGAAATGCCCAGCGACTCGACTGTAGTGTGCTTCCCATATCATCTTGGCAGGCTCGCTTGAAGGAACACAAAGGTGTCCCAGGTGACATAAAAGTGCATCTTGGAGGTGAAAATTTGGAACTTGCGTGCCCCCCAAGAGTGCCTTGTAAGTGTGGCCGAATTCTGGGTCACTCTCATAGAGAAGCGGCCAATCAGAAGTCTCGTGCCCACAAGAGTTGAGTACGGTGGTGAGCGCCACGATCGGTGGTCGGCTGAGGCAGTCTGCAACATGATTGGTGCTACCCTTCTTATACTTGATGTTCAAATGAAACTGTTGCAGATATGTAGACCACTTTTGATGGCGATCATTCTGCAACTTCCCTTGTGTCTGTATGAAATGCAGGGGCCTGTGGTCTGTGTGGATGATTGTTTCCTTCCCCAAAATGTAATGCTTCCATTGTCGACAAGCTTGCACAATGGAGTACATTTCTTTGTCATATGTGGGGTACTTGTGAACTGTGTCAGACAATGTCTCACTGTGAAATGCCACTAGATGTCCCTGTTGAGTAAGAACTGCCCCAATAGCATAGTCAGAGGCATCTGTCTCGATCTCAAATGGCTGTTGCAAGTCTAGTAAAGTGAGCACTGGGGCAGAACAGAGGCGGTTTTTCAGTTCTGTGAACGCCTTCTGTTGAGCTTCCGACCAAAAAATTTTGCTCTCGCTCCTCCCTTGGTAACTTGACTCAAGGGCCAAGTGATATGAGAGAATCCCAACACGAACCTCCGATAGAAATTAGCAAGACCCAGAAAGCTGTGAAGCTCTGTTATAGTGGTTGGGGCTGGCCAATCCCGAATGACTTGGATCTTGGTTGGATCCACATGCACCCCCCTTTCATCAATAATGTATCCGAGATATTGAACCTGGGTCATGCCAAAAGTGCACTTCTCCAAATTGGCACACAACTTGTGTTGCCGCAGTGTTTGGAGGACTTGTCGGATGTGGTGAAGGTGCTCTTCCCAAGTCCGGCTGAAGATCAGAATGTCATCCAAGTACACCACTACAAATGAGTTGGTGAATGGCCGCAAGATGTCGTCCATCATCCTCATGAAGGTTGCGGGAGCATTCGTCAACCCGAAAGGCATGACCAGCCATTCAAAAAGGCCTTCCTTAGCCTTGAAGGCAGTCTTCCACACATCAGAGGGTTCAATTGGTACCTGGTGATACCCGGACTTCAGGTCGATCTTACTGAAATATTTTGCACCTTGGAGTTGGTCCAGAAGGTCATCAATCCGTGGGATTGGGTACCTATTCCGGACAGTGATCTTATTCAGCGCCCGATAGTCAATACAGAGTCTCCACGTCCCATCCTTCTTCTGTACCAACACGATCGGGCTCCCACAGGGCGATGAACTTGGTCTGATGTGACCTTTCTGCAACAGCTCCTGAATCTGCCTCTTGATTTCATCATTCTCCAGAACAGAGCGCCGATAGATTGGTCCATTAGGTAGCGGCGCACCGGGGGTCAGATCAATCGGGTGCTTGACCTGACAGTGCAGAGGAACCCCTGTGGGTGAGGTGAATATTTCCCCGTACTCCTCCACAACCTTATCCATTTGTTGTTGTTGTGCAGAGGAGCCCTGTCTGGAGGTCGTGGCCACAGTCTTCTTCTTGCCCTGGGGGCGGATCATCAGGAAAACGAATTTCTTGGTTTGGGAAATGAGCTTACTGCATTGTTTTGCAGTAACCAAAGAGATAGTCGTAGGAGGTGGTACCTCTGGTATCCTGTACAACTTATTTCCCAAAGTAATAATAACAGCACGAGGTCGAGACTCATACACAGCATGACGCTCCCACAAGTATGGTTGTCCTAATAATACATCAGAAACATCAATAGGAGCAACGTCACATAATACCTCATCCGTGAAGGGCTTGATGCTATAGGGAAGGCGGCACTGCAGGCTGACGCGGAGATCTCGTCCTTGGTGAAGCCACCCGATGGTGTATGGATGTGGGTGAGCTGTGGTCGGCAAGCCCAACCGCTTCACGGCGTCTGCTGAAATGAGGTTCTTTTGGCTCCCATTGTCGACAATGAGCTGTACAGGGGAGCCCTTTACCCACATCTGGGAGTGGAAGAGACGTTCCTCCTCCTCTGGATCTTCCGGTTCCTCCTTCTGGACCTTTGTAGTGGCAACAGTGGCGTTGGGCTCCGCATCAATAATCTGTTTCCCTTTTTCATTACCCTTTTCAGGTTCTGATTCGGAGTCAGAGCATGCATCTGACTCAGAAGCCCTCATCTCGGCCACTAGCAACTGCTTGGCCCGACACTCACTTGTGTTGTGAGTGGAGCTCTTATGGAACTCACACCACTTTCCCGTGTCCTTCTTTGGCTTTGCGGTCTTGTTATTTTCTTGTGGCTTTGACGGGTTGTCTTTAGCCGCCATGCCTTGGCTCTGTCCTTTGTTCTACGGTTTGGAAGCACCTTTCCCTTGCTTTTGATTCGCAGATCCAAAGTCTCGCTTCTTCTGTTTGAATTTCTGCTCAATCTTGGCAGCATACCGGTATGCCGTACCAAGCGAGGAGATGTCGAGGAACTCCATTTCCTCCTGAATGTATCTGTGCAGACAGTTGTGATACTTTAGCACCAGATGTTTCTCTGAATCTTTGATACCCAACTTTGTGCGCAGGGTATGGAACAGATTCGTCAGCTCATGCACATCTTGATCCCTTTGTTGTCGCGGCGTGGTCCATTGTATGTACTTGTCCTCATAGCTCCCCACGGGATAGTACTGTTCCTTGACGGCGTCTCGGAAAGAATTCCAAGTTGGTACGGCCGAGAACAGAGAGGGTTTTGTCTGGTCCTTGTTCTCACAGTAGGTTTCCCACCAGTCCTTAACATGGGGGTTAGCTTTGAGGAGTGCAAAAATAATCTTCTCCCGGTCTGAAAAGTCATGAACCGAGAAATATCCTTCTAACAGATTCAACCATCTATCTACGGCATCTGCGTCTATTTGACCCTCAAATATGGGAATGTCAAAATTTACTTGTACCTTAAAAGGAGCCGCGCCTCCAGAGTGGCTGCTGGATGCAGATGCGCCGCCGGTGGGTAGCCGTTGAAGGATCTGAGCAAAGTTATCCATCATCACGTTCCTTTGTCTTTCGAGGGCCTCCTCGAGCAATATTTTGATAGGATCTCCTGCTCCCTCATCTTTCTTTTCGTCCCCCATGGGCGTCCGTCGAGGTTTGCGAGGCTGATCTTACAAAGGTTCCACCAGATCAAGCCCTAGCTCCTTATACCCCGACCTCGTTGGGGACATGCAAAGAAGAATCGAGAAAAAGCAGACCGCTCTGATACCACTGATCCGGATTTATGCAGGAACGCAACAGAATAAACATATAAACATAAATACAGAGATGCAGCGGAAATAACACTTCATTTCATTAATATCAATGAACTGAATTTTGCTTACAGACAGAATGGAAATAAAACTAGCTAGGGCGCTGGTAGCTATCTCTGAGAAGAGATGTGGCGGCTACAGGCCTCTGAACTGTGTTACAATGAGGCTCGAGGGCCTATTTATCATTTAGAAACAATGGGAAATCCTAAACAGCCAAAACCCTAACCCTAGGAGATGAGGCGCCAAAACTATGGGCCCCGTTTGGGTAAATTGGTGTTTCAACTTCCCAGGGGCGTAACTTTGGCATACGATCTCCGTTTGACGCGTACCATACCTCGTTAGAAAGATCTATCAGAGGACTACAAATTTGGAACGGGCAACATCGGTCCATGGACCCATGTTGCCCTCCGTTTTCCCAAAAAACGTCGTTTAGGGCCTCAAAACGGCTCCGGAAGTTTAGGACCCGAAAAACTGCTAAAAATAGTAAACTGTGCCGAAACTAAAAAACTGAAATAGACGATGGTGGAGCCCCAAGTGGAATAGGCGGGTGACCACCAATATCCACCTGGATCATTCCTCCCCCCTTAGGAAGCAATGGTCCCCATTGCGTTAAGTTCCTCCATGAGATGAGGGAATTTCTGCTGAACTTGGTCCCTGGTGAACCACTTTCCTTGGTGCAGGAGTTGGCCAGCTTTGACAACCCGATATAGTTGGATCTTCTGCTGGCGAGTGTTCTTGATTTGCATGTCCATGATGCAATCTGTGGTGGCTTGTTCCATGCAGTCTGGATTTAACTCAGTTGGTGTGAGTTGTTCTGCAATGTCCGAGGTGTCCAGTAGAGGTGGGAAGTAAGGACGAAGGCGATCCACATTGAAGACTGGGTGCAGACCAAGGAATGGTGGAATGCTGAGCTCGAATGCATTGTTCCCTACAGCCTTGGTGATGGTGTATGGCCCGTATCGGAGCGGGCGAAGCTTGCGGTGGGGTCCAGTGAGGCGCTCCTTCTGCAAATGTAGCCATACTTTGTCACCCACTTGGAAGTTGTGTGGCACCCGGTGTTGATCATGGTGTTGCTTGTACTTGGCATTGGCTCTGTCCAATATATCATGAACCTGTTGGCGGATGTGTTGAATGCGATCGATGAAGCTACTGGCTTTGTCAACTTCAGACTGGACATGAGCTGAATTGGCCTGAGCAGCTGCAAATGGCATGGCTACATCAATGGGGCATAGTGGCTGGAATCCCAAGCCCACCTGAAAGGGGCTATGGCCGATTGAACTGTGGAGAGCCCGATTATAACTATGTTGTACATAAGGGAGGCTCTTGTCCCATGTGCGTGGATGCTTTGAATTGTACATGCGCAGAATGTGTACAATCATTATGTTGACGACCTCTGTCTGGCCATCTGTTTGGGGATGGAAAGCTGTGGACTTGGTGAGCTTTGTGTCCAACATTGACCAGAGGCTGGACCAAAATGTGCTGAGGAACCTGCTATCTCGATCTGATATGATAGACTGTGGGATCCCAAAGTGCACCACACTCGTTCAAAGAAGAGTTTAGCAGTGGCTTCTGCTGTGATATTCTTCTTACAGGCCGCCATGATGGCCATCTTCGAGAATCTGTCAACGACCACGAAAACACAGTCATTTCCATTCTTAGTAGAAGGCAGGCCCGACATGTAATCCATGGAGATGGATTCCCACGGTCGACTAGGGGTAGGTAGTGGAGTATATAAGCCTTGCTTCTTGATGGTCGGTTTGGCAATGGCACAAGCAGTGCAGGATCTGATGTGCTTCTCGACATCCTTTCGAAGGTTCGGCCAATAGAAATATTTCTGCAGGATTGCTACTGTTTTCTCGACCCCGAAATGCCCAGCGACTCGACTGTAGTGTGCTTCCCATATCATCTTGGCACGCTCGCTTGAAGGAACACAAAGGTGTCCCATGTGACATAAAAGTGCATCTTGGAGGTGAAAATTTGGAACTTGCGTACCCCCCACGAGTGCCTTGTAAGTTTGGCCGAATTCTGGGTCACTCTCATAGAGAAGCGGCCAATCAGAAGTCTCGTGCCCACAAGAGTTGAGCACAGTGGTGAGCGCCACGATCGGTGGTCGGCTGAGGCAGTCTGCAACATGATTGGTGCTACCCTTCTTATACTTGATGTTAAAATGAAACTGTTGCAGATATGTAGACCACTTCTGATGGCGATCATTCTGCAACTTCCCTTGTGTCACCGCCTGTAGGCACGGGGGCACATGTAGTGCAATATGGATGATTGTTTCCTTCCCCACAATGTAATGCTTCCATTGTCGACAAGCTTGCACAATGGAGTACATTTCTTTGTCATATGTGGGGTACTTGCGAACTGTGTCAGACAATGTCTCACTGTGAAATGCCACTGGATGTCCCTGTTGAGTAAGAACGGCCCCAATAGCATAGTCAGAGGCATCTGTCTCGATCTCAAATGGCTGTTGCAAGTCTGGTAAAGTGAGCACTGGGGCAGAACAGAGGCGGTTTTTCAGTTCTGTGAACGCCTTCTGTTGAGGTTCCGACCAAAAAAAAATTGCTCTCGCTCCTCCCTTGGTGACTTGACTCAAGGGCCAAGTGATATGAGAGAATCCCAACACGAACCTCCGATAGAAATTAGCAAGACCCAGAAAGCTGCGAAGCTCTGTTATAGTGGTTGGGGCTGGCCAATCCCGAATGACTTGGATCTTGGCTGGATCCACATGCACCCCACTTTCATCAATAATGTATCCCAGATATTGAACCTGGGTCATGCCAAACGTGCACTTCTCCAAATTGGCACACAACTTGTGTTGCCGCAGTGTTTGGAGGACTTGTCGGATGTGATGAAGGTGCTCTTCCCAGGTCTTGCTGAAGATCAGAATGTCATCCAAGTACACCACTACGAATGAGTTGGTGAATGGCCGCAAGATGTCGTCCATCATCCTCATGAAGGTTGCGGGAGCATTCGTCAACCCCAAAGGCATGACCAGCCATTCAAAAAGGCCTTCCTTAGCTTTGAAGGCAGTCTTCCACACATCAGAGGGTTCAATTGGTACCTGGTGATACCCAGACTTCAGGTCGATCTTACTGAAATATTTTGCACCTTGGAGTTGGTCCAGAAGGTCATCGATCCGTGGGATTGGGTACCTATTCCGGACAGTGATCTTGTTCAGCGCCCGATAGTCAATACAGAGTCTCCACGTCCCATCCTTCTTCTGTACCAACACGATCGGGCTCCCACAGGGCGATGAACTTGGTCTGATGTGACCTTTCTGCAACAGCTTCTGAATCTGCCTCTTGATTTCATCATTCTCCAGAACAGAGCGCCGATAGATCGGTCCATTAGGTAGCGGCGCACCGGGGGTCAGATCAATCGGGTGCTTGACCTGACAGTGCAGAGGAACCCCTGTGGGTGAGGTGAATATGTCCTCGTACTCCTCCACAACCTTATCCATTTGTTGTTGTTGTGCAGAGGAGCCCTGTCTGGAGGTCGTGGCCACAGTCTTCTTCTTGCCCTGGGGGCGGATCATCAGGAAAGCGAATTTCCTGGTTTGGGAAATGAGCTTACTACATTGTTTTGCAGTAACCAAAGAGATAGTCGTAGGAGGTGGTACCTCTGGTATCCTGTACAACTTATTTCCCAAAGTAATAATAACAGCACGAGGTTGAGACTCATACACAGCATGACGCTTCCACAAGTATGGTTGTCCTAATAATACATCAGAAACATCGATAGGAGCAACGTCACATAATACCTCATCCGTGAAGGGCTTGATGCTATAGGGAAGGTGACACTACCGGCTGACGCGGAGATCTCGTCCTTGGTGAAGCCACCCGATGGTGTATGGATGTGGGTGAGTTTGTGGTGAGGCGCAAGCCCAACCGCTTCACGTCGTCTGCTCAAATGAGGTTCTTTTGGCTCCCATTGTCGACAATGAACTGTACAGGGGAGCCCTTTACCCACATCTGGGAGTGGAAGAGACGTTCCTCCTCCTCTGGATCTTCCGGTTCCTCCTTCTGGACCTTTGTAGTGGCAACAGTGGCGTTGGGCTCCGCATCAATAATCTGTTTCCCTTTTTCATTCACCTTTTCAGGTTCTGATTCGGAGTCAGAGCATGCATCTGACTCAGAAGCCCTCATCTCGGCCACTAGCGACTGCTTGGCCCGACACTCACTTGTGTTGTGAGTGGAGCTCTTATGGAACTCACACCACTTTCCCGTGTCCTTCTTTGGCTTTGCGGTGCTGTTATTTTCTTGTGGCTTCGATGAGTTGTCTTTAGCCGCCATGCCTTGGCTTGGTCCTTTGTTTTGCGGTTTGGAAGCACCTTTCCCTTGCTTTTGATTCGCAGATCCAAAGTCTCGCTTCTTCTGCTTGAATTTCTGCTCAATCTTGGCAGCATACCGGTATGCCGTACCAAGCGAGGAGATGTCGAGGAACTCCATTTCCTCCTGAATGTATCTGTGCAGACAGCTGCGATACTTTAGCACCAAATGTTTCTCTGAATCTTTGATACCCAACTTTTTGCGCAGGGTATGGAGCAGATTCGTCAACTCATGCACATCTTTATCCCTTTGTTGTCGCAGCGTGGTCCATTCTATGTACTTGTCCTCATAGCTCCCCACGGGATAGTACTATTCCTTGACGGCGTCTCGAAAAGAATTCCAAGTTGATACAGCCGAGAACAGAGAGGGTTCTGTCTGGTCCTTGTTCTCACAGTAGGTTTCCCACCAGTCCTTAACATGGGGGGTAGCTTTGAGGAGTGCAAAAATAATCTTCTCCCGGTCTGAAAAGTCATGAACAGAAAAATATCCTTCTAATAGATTCAACCATCTATCTACGGCATCTGCGTCTATTTGACCCTCAAATATGGGAATGTCAAAATTTACTTGTACCTTAAAAGGAGTCGCGCCTCCAGAGTGGCTGCTGGATGCAGATGCGCCGCCGGTGGGTAGCCGTTGAAGGATCTGAGCAAAGTTATCCATCATCACGTTCCTTTGTCTTTCGAGGGCCTCCTCAAGCAATATTTTGATAGGATCTCCTGCTCCCTCATCTTTCTTTTCGTCCCCCATGGGCGTCCGTCGAGGTTTGAGAGGCTGATCTTGCAAAGGTTCCACCAGATCGAGCCCTAGCTCCTTATACCCCGACCTCGTTGGGGACATGCAAAGAAGGATCGAGAAAAAGCAGACCGCTCTGATACCACTGATCCGGATTTATGCGGGAACGCAACAGAATAAACATATAAACATAAATACAGAGATGCAGCGGAAATAACACTTCATTTCATTAATATCAAAGAACTGAAATTTGCTTACAGAGAGAATGGAAATAAAACTAGCTAGGGCGCTGGTAGCTATCTCTGAGAAGAGATGTGGCGGCTACAGGCCTCTGAACTGTGTTACAATGAGGCTCGAGGGCCTATTTATCACTTAGAAACAATGGGAAATCCTAAACAGCCAAAACCCTAACCCTAGGAGATGAAGCGCCAAAACTATGGGCCCCGTTTGGGTAAATTGGTGTTTCAACTTCCCAGGGGCGTAACTTTGGCATACGATCTCCGTTTGACGCGTACCATACCTCGTTAGAAATATCTATCCGAGGACTACAAATTTGGAACAGGAAACATCGGTCCATGGACCCATGTTGCCCTCCGTTTTCCCAAAAAACGTCGTTTAGGGCCTCAAAACGGCTCCGGAAGTTTAGGACCCGAAAAACTGCTAAAAATAGTAAACTGTGCCGAAACTGAAAAACTGAAATAGACAAAGGTGGAGCCCCAAGTGGAATAGGCGGGTGACCACCAATATCCACCTGGATCATTCCTCCCCCCTTAGGAAGCAATGGTCCCCATTGCGTTAAGTTCCTCCATGAGATGAGGAAATTTCTGCTGAACTTGGTCCCTGGTGAACCACTTTCCTTGGTGCAGGAGTTGGCCAGCTTTGACAACACGATATAGTTGGATCTTCTGTTGGCGAGTGTTCTTGATTTGCATGTCCATGATGCAATCTGTGGTGGCCTGTTCCATGCAGTCTGGATTTAACTCAGTTGGTGTGAGTTGTTCTGCGATGTCCGAGGTGTCCAGTAGAGGTGGGAAGTAAGGACGAAGGCGATCCACATTGAAGACTGGGTGCAGACCAAGGAATGGTGGAATACTGAGCTCGAATGCATTGTTCCCTACAGCCTTGGTGATGGTGTACGCCCGTATCGGAGCGGGCGAAGCTTGCGGTGGGGTCCAGTGAGGCGCTCCTTCTGCAAATGTAGCCATACTTTGTCACCCACCTGGAAGTTGTGTGGCACCTGATGTTGATCATGGCGTTGCTTGTACTTGGCATTGGCTCTGTCCAATATATCATGAACTTGTTGGCGGATGTGTTGAATGCGCTCGATGAAGCTACTGGCTTTGTCAATTTTAGACTGGACATGAGCTGAATTGGCCTGAGCAGCTGCAAATGGCATGGCTACATCAATGGGGCATAGTGGCTGGAATCCCAAGCCCACCTGAAAGGGGCTATGGCCGATTGAACTGTGGAGAGCCCGATTATAACTATGTTGTACATAAGGGAGGCTCTCGTCCCATGTGCGTGGATGCTTTGAATTGTACATGCGCAGAATGTGTATAATCATTCTGTTGACAACCTCTGTCTGGCCATCTGTTTGGGGATGGAAAGCTGTGGACTTGGTGAGCTTTGTGTCCAACATTGACCAGAGGCTGGACCAAAATGTGCTGAGGAACCTGCTATCTCGATCTGATATGATAGGCTGTGGGATCCCAAAGTGCACCCACACTCGTTCAAAGAAGAGTTTAGCAGTGGCTTCTGCTGTGATATTCTTCTTACAGGCCGCCATGATGGCCATCTTCGAGAATCTGTCAGCGACCACGAAAACACAGTCATTTCCATTCTTAGTAGAAGGCAGGCCCGACATGTAATCCATGGAGATGGATTCCCACGGTCGACTAGGGGTAGGTAGTGGAGTATATAGGCCTTGCTTCTTGATGGTCGGTTTGGCAATGGCACAAGCGGTGCAGGATCTGATGTGCTTCTCGACATCCTTTCGAAGGTTCGGCCAATAGAAATACTTCTGTAGTATTGCTACTGTTTTCTCGACCCCGAAATGCCCAGCGACTCGACTGTAGTGTGCTTCCCATATCATCTTGGCACGCTCGCTTGAAGGCACACAAAGGTGTCCCATGTGACATAAAAGTGCATCTTGGAGGTGAAAATTTGGAACTTGCGTACCCCCCAAGAGTGCCTTGTAAGTGTGGCCGAATTCTGGGTCACTCTCATAGAGAAGCGGCCAATCATAAGTCTCGTGCCCACAAGAGTTGAGCACAGTGGTGAGTGCCACGATCGGTGGTCGGCTGAGGCATTCTGCAACATGATTGGTGCTACCCTTCTTATACTTGATGTTCAAATGAAACTGTTGCAGATATGTAGACCACTTCTGATGGCGATCATTCTGCAACTTCCCTTGTGTCTGTATGAACTGCAGGGGCCTGTGGTCTGTATGGATGATTGTTTCCTTCCCAAAAATGTAATGCTTCCATTGTCGACAAGCTTGCACAATGGAGTACATTTCTTTGTCATATGTGGGGTACTTGCGAACTGTGTCAGACAATGTCTCACTGTGAAATGCCACTGGATGTCCCTGTTGAGTAAGAACCGCCCCAATAGCATAGTCAGAGGCATCTGTCTCGATCTCAAATGGCTGTTGCAAGTCTGGTAAAGTGAGCACTGGGGCAGAACAGAGGCGGTTTTTCAGTTCTGTGAACGCCTTCTATTGAGGTTCCGACCAAAAAAAATTTGCTCTCGCTCCTCCCTTGGTGACTTGACTCAAGGGCCAAGTGATATGAGAGAATCCCAACACGAACCTCCGATAGAAATTAGCAAGACCCGGAAAGCTGCGAAGCTCTGTTATAGTGGTTGGGGCTGGCCAATCCCGAATGACTTGGATCTTGGCTGGATCCACATGCACCCCCCTTTCATCAATAATGTATCCCAGATATTGAACCTGGGTCATGCCAAAAGTGCACTTCTCCAAATTGGCACACAACTTGTGTTGCCGCGGTGTTTGGAGGACTTGTCGGATGTGGTGAAGGTGCTCTTCCCAAGTCTGGCTGAAGATCAGAATATCATCCAAGTACACCACTACAAATGAGTTGGTGAATGGCCGTAAGATGTCATCCATCATCCTCATGAAGGTGGCGGGAGCATTCGTCAACCCGAAAGGCATGACCAGCCATTCGAAAAGGCCTTCCTTGGCTTTGAAGGCAGTCTTCCACACATCGGAGGGTTCAATTGGTACCTGGTGATACCCAGACTTGAGGTCGATCTTGCTGAAATATTTTGCACCTTTGAGTTGGTCCAGAAGGTCATCAATCCGTGGGATTGGGTACCTATTCCGGACAGTGATCTTGTTCAGCGCCCGATAGTCAATACAGAGTCTCCACGTCCCATCCTTCTTCTGTACCAACACGATCGGGCTCCCACAGGGCGATGAACTTGGTATGATGTGACCTTTCTGCAACAGCTCCTGAATCTGCCTCTTGATTTCATCATTCTCTAGAACAGAGCGCCGATAGATCGGTCCATTAGGTAGCGGCGCACCGGGGGTCAGATCAATCGGGTGCTTGACCTGACAGTGCAGAGGAACCCCTGTGGGTGAGGTGAATATGTCCCCGTACTCCTCCACAGCCTTATCCATTTGTTGTTGTTGTGCAGAGGAGCCCTGTCTGGAGGTCGTGGCCACAGTCTTCTTCTTGCCCTGGGGGCGGATCATCAGGAAAACGAATTTCCTGGTTTGGGAAATGAGCTTACTGCATTGTTTTGCAGTAACCAAAGAGATAGCAGCAGGAGATGGTACCTCTGGTATCCTGTACAACTTATTTCCCAAAGTAACAATAACAACACGAGGCCGAGACTCATACACAGCATGACGCTTCCACAAGTATGGTTGTCCTAATAATACATCAGAAACATCAATAGGAGCAACGTCACATAATACCTCATCCGTGAAGGGCTTGATTCTATAGGGAAGGCGACACTGCCGGCTGACGCGGAGATCTCGTCCTTGGTGAAGCCACCCGATGGTGTATGGATGTGGGTGAGCTGTGGTCGGCAAGCCCAGCCGCTTCACGGCATCTGCTGAAATGAGGTTCTTTTGGCTCCCATTGTCGACAATGAACTGTACCGGGGAGCCCTTTACCCACATCTGGGAGTGGAAGAGACGTTCCTCCTCCTCTGGATCTTCCGGTTCCTCCTTTTGGATCTTTGCAGTGGCAACAGTGGCGTTGGGCTCCGCATCAATAATCTGTTTCCCTTTTTCATTCACCTTTTCAGGTTCTGATTCGGAGTCAGAGCATGCATCTGACTCAGAGGCCCTCATCTCGGCCACTAGCGACTGCTTGGCCCGACACTCACTTGTGTTGTGAGTGGAGCTCTTATGGAACTCACACCACTTTCCTGTGTCCTTCTTTGGCTTTGCGGTGCTGTTCTTTTCTTGTGGCTTCGATGAGTTTTCTTTAGCCACCATGCCTTGGCTCGGTCCTTTGTTCTGCGGTTTGGAAGCACCTTTCCCTTGCTTTTGATTCGCAGATCCAAAGTCTCGCTTCTTCTGCTTGAATTTCTGCTCAATCTTGGCAGCATACCGGTATGCCGTACCAAGCGAGGAGATGTCAAGGAACTCCATTTCCTTCTGAATGTATTTGTGCAGATAGCTGCGATACTTTAGCACCAGATGTTTCTCTAAATCTTTGATACCCAACTTTGTGCGCAGGGTATGGAACAGATTCGTCAGCTCATGCACATCTTGATCCCTTTGTTGTCGCAGTGTGGTCCATTGTATGTACTTGTCCTCATAGCTCCCCACGGGATAGTACTATTCCTTGACGGCGTCTCGGAAAGAATTCCAAGTTGGTACGGCCGAGAACAGAGAGGGTTCTGTCTGGTCCTTGTTCTCACAGTAGGTTTCCCACCAGTCCTTAACATGGGGGGTAGCTTTGAGGAGTGCAAAATAATCTTCTCCCGGTCTGAAAAGTCATGAACTGAGAAATATCCTTCTAACAGTAATTCCAAGTTGGTACAGCCGAGAACAGAGAGGGTTCTGTCTGGTCCTTGTTCTCACAGTAGGTTTCCCACCAGTCCTTAACATGGGGGGTAGCTTTGAGGAGTGCAAAAATAATCTTCTCCCGGTCCGAAAAGTCATGAACCGAGAAATATCCTTCTAACAGATTCAACCATTTATCTACAGCATCTGCGTCTATTTGACCCTCAAATATGGGAATGTCAAAATTTACTTGTACCTTAAAAGGAGTCGCGCCTCCAGAGTGGCTGCTGGATGCAGATGCGCCGCCGGTGGGCAGCCGTTGAAGGATCTGAGCAAAGTTATCCATCATTGCGTTCCTTTGTTTTTCGAGGGCCTCCTCGAGCAATATTTTGATAGGATCTCCTACTCCCTCATATTTCTTTTCGTCCCCCATGAGCGTTCGTCGAGGTTTGCGAGGCTGATCTTGCAAAGGTTCCACCAGATCAAGCCCTAGCTCTTTATACCTCGACCTCGTTGGGGACATGCAAAGAAGGATCGAGAAAAAGCAGACCGCTCTAATACCACTGATCCGGATTTATGCAGGAACGCAACAGAATAAACATATAAACATAAATACAGAGATGCAGCGGAAATAACACTTCATTTCATTAATATCAACGAATTGAATTTTGCTTACAGACAGAATGGAAATAAAACTAGCTAGGGCGCTGGTAGCTATCTCTGAGAAGAGATGTGGCGGCTACAGGCCTCTGAACTGTGTTACAATGAGGCTCGAGGGCCTATTTATCATTTAGAAATAATGGGAAATCCTAAACAGCCAAAACCCTAACCCTAGGAGATGAAGCGCCAAAACTATGGGCCCCGTTTGGGTAAATTGGTGTTTCAACTTCCCAGGGGCATAACTTTGGCATAAGATCTCCGTTTGACGCATACCATACCTCGTTAGAAAGATCTATCCGAGGACTACAAATTTGGAATGGGCAACATCTGTCCATGGACCCATGTTGCCCTCCGTTTTCCCAAAAAACATCGTTTAGGGCCTCAAAACGGCTCCGGAAGTTTAGGACCCGAAAAACTGCTAAAAATAGTAAACTGTGCCGAAACTGAAAAACTGAAATAGACAATGGTGGAGCCCCAAGTGGAATAGGCGGGTGACCACCAATATCCACCTGGATCACTCTCTCCCCCATATATTTCTATATATCCATCCATCTCTCCTTTTTCTCTTTATCTCACCCCACCATACACACACTCTCTCTCACTCCATATCTATCAATTTCCTTGTGCCTCCCTCCTTCTCTCCATCTATCTTTTTTTCTCTTCACCTTACATCTATATATATATCTCACTCTATCTCTCTATATCAACTCCAAAATATAAACTCTTTTTCTCCAATCTATCTATCTATTTATCTATCACTCCCTCCCTCCTCCTCCTCTCTCTCTCTCTCTCTCTCTCTCTCTCTCTCCCTCTCTCTCTCACTTCTATCTCTCTTCCTTCCTGCTACCCTTTCTTCCTCTCTCTCCATCTTCTTTATCACTCCCTCTCTCTCTCTCTCCACCTTTCACCCTCTATGTCTTTATTCTTACCTCCCCCTCTCTCCCTCTCCTTCTTCATATATCTTTCCCTACCTCTCTTCACTCTCTCTCTTCCTTTCTCTCCCCACCCTCTCTCTCTCTATCTTCACCTTCCAACTTTCTTACCATATGCCTCTCTCTCTCCTTCGCTCCCCCATTCTCTCCATATCTCCTTATTTGTCTCTTTATCTCACCACAAAACATACACACTCCCTCTTCATCTCTCCCTTGTCACTCCCCCTCTCTCTCCACTACTCACTCTCTATGTATTTATTTCTCCCTCTCTCTCTCTCCTCATCCAGCTCCATCTCTCAATCCCTCCCTCTCTCCCCCTCCAAATCCATATTTCTCTCCCTCCCTCTCTCCTCCCCTCTCTCCTCCTCTCTTTCAAGTCCTCTCTCCTTTCCTTCCTTTCTCTCCTACCTCCCTTTCTCTTCCCCCATCTCTCTCTCTCACCATCTCTCAATCCCTCCCTCTCTCCCCCTCCAAATCCATATTTCTATCGCTCCCTCTCTCCTCTTCTCTTTCAAGTCCCCTCCCTTTTCCTTCCTCTCTCTCCCTTTATCTCCTACCTCCCTTTATCTTCCCCCATCTCTCTCTCTCTTTCTCTCTCTCTCTCTTTCTCTCTTCCCCCATCACTCTCTTCCTCTCTCTCATCATTCTTCTCTCACCTCCTTCTATTTGAACCCCCAGCTCTCTTTCTTTATCTCAATCTCTCTCTGTACTCCAATCCTCTCTCTTCCCCCATCACTCTATCTCACTCTCCAACTATATTACTATTTCTATCCCTTTATCCTTCTTTCCCCCCTTGTCTCCATCACTCCTCCTTTCTCCTTATCTCCCCCTTGTCTCCATCACTCCTATGTATCTTTATCCCACCCATAAGCATACACACTCTCTCTCCATCTCTCCCTTGTCACTCCCTCTCTATGTATTTCTTCTTCCTTTCCTTGCTCCACCTCCAGCTCCATCTCTCTATCCCTCCTTCTCTCTTCCACCTCTCATCCTTTCCCTCTCTCCCTTTCTCTCCTACCTCCCTCTCCCTTCCCCCTTCTTTCTCTCTCTCTCTCTCTCACTCACTACCCTCCAATCCTCTCTCCTTCTCCTTCCCTCTCTCCTTATCTCTCTCCCACCTCCATCTTTATGTCTCCCTCTCCCTCTCTTACCCTTCTCTAACTCTCTCACTCTCTCTCTCTTCATTCCTCTTCTCCCTTCTCCTTCAATTTATCTCCATATCGCCCTTGTCACTCCCCCTATTTCTCCACCTCTATCATATATCATGATATATTAATATATATTACAATATAATAAATTTAATATTCTATTAATCTAAACATATTAAATTTAATAATATTAATATTTTAATATTAATGTTAGGGTTAATAACGTTTTTTTTGCATGGTATTAATAATAATTTGGTTCATGGTATTTGACCCTTATACTTCATATATAATTAGATTTTGATTTCTAATCGTATTTTATATATTTTTATTTATTTACCTTAGCTCTTTATACCTCTTTTATATTTACTTATTTACCATACCTATTTTATAAATATATTATTTGGCCCATGGTATTTTCCCATGGTATTTGGCCCATGGTATTAATAAGAATTTGTCCCATAGGCTTCACCTAAATAAAACCTGTTTTTGAGTTTTTGTAAATATAAAGTGGTTTATTGAGTAAATAAAAAAATCGGTTTTATTTATTTACCATACTTCTAGTTTATTTATATTTTTATTTATTTACCATACCTCCTGAGTAATATAAAAAGAGGTTTTATTTATTTACCATACCTATGGTTTATTTATATTTTTACGTATTTACCATATTTTATTTATTTACCATATCTCTTTTTTGAGTGTTAGTAAACTCTTCATATTTTAAGTTTATATCGTTTAAATTTATTTTTAATAAATTTTTAATTGTTCATTTATATGTTTATGTAAGCTATTGTTCAAGCCGACATTTTTTTTTGGCTTCCGACATACTTACACATCGGGGTCATACTGGACTGTAGAGAGGCGCAATAAACCAATTTAAATAATAATAATAAAAAAACACTCCAACTATCCATGGTAAATACTTAAAATTTAATTATTAATTATAATTATTTTTTAAATATAATAATATTAATTATAAAAATGGTTTCCACCTTTATATCTGTCATACTATATAATTTAATTTTGATATTTTCAAAAGACTTGTACTTGCACTCCTCTATATTTTGAAATGATAAAATTAACTTTATTGGAGATTTGGTTAAGCATATGGACGGAGGCTCTCAGGAAGCAGGATTATTCAAAAAGATTTAGTGTCGGCGAAGTGGCCAACCAAGAATCAGTCGCGTTTCTCCTTATCATAAAAGGTAAAGGCTTTTTTTTTCAAATATTAAAGATAAAACTTTTCTGGTTATCGATCTGATATTGAATTATATTTAATTACTTCCCTATATTTTATTTTTAGTAAAATTTCTTAATATTGTTGAGTTCAATATTTAAATCATTTTAGTGCTGAACTTACCTATAAAAAATAAATGAAAAAAAAGGTTTTGACACTCACGCATATGCATAAAATTTAAAATAACAGGCATGGAAAACAAATAATCATTTCTTGAGCACTTATCCCATATTCGTACAACATATAATACTAGATTACGTTGGACAGCTGTTGATAAGATCAATGAGTCCCTTGAGTTGCTTTATTTTGTAAAGATGATAATCACTTGAGAAATTTGGGTAATGTAATTATTTTGAAATTAATATATATTATAAATTTATTATATTAAATTAGAAATCAATATCTACACTGAAATCAATGTATCTGGTGTAAGTAACTAAATATGATTAGAAATTAACATTTACATTAAAATCAATGCATCTAGTGCAATCAATCAAATAGTATTAGAAATCTGAGTTGTTTTTAGTGTGACTTTTTTTCCAGTCTAATTTCTCTAAATTCTCGCATAAATTTATTGAAATTAGAGGTTTTATGGGTAATTTGCAGTCAAAAAACCAATTTAAATAACACAAAACAAGATTTCACCTCAAAATTTTCCACCAGATTCCGGCACTGGAAAATCCAAAAAGTTGCACTAAATACAACTCTTTAGAAATCAATATCTACACTAAAATCAATGAAACTAGTGAAAGCAATCAAATAGGATTAGAAATCAACAACTATGTTAAAATCAATGTATGCAGTGTAATCAATCAAATAGGATCAAGAATCAACATTTATATTGAAATAAATGCATCTATTTCAATGAAAAACAAAACTATTCATGGCTTTCTAAACTTCTTTTACTTTATGTAAAAGTCTTATTTCATTTTTTTTTATAGTTGATAATCTTCAATAATATATAATAATATATAATATATGTATTTTTTCCTTCGTGTCTCTTTCTTCTTCTCTCTTTCTCTCCCCTTCATTTTTGTCTCTATCTCCCTCTCTATCTCTCCTATCTCTCTCTCGCTCTCTTTCTTCCTCTCCCTCCCTCTTTTTGTCTCTCTCTTCTTCCCTCTCTCTACCCCCATTATCTATATTTATATCTCCCCTTCTTTGTCTCTTTATCTCACCCCCCAATCTCTCTCTCTCTCTCTCTCTCTCTCTCTCTCTCTCTCTCTCTCTCTATATATATATATATATATATCGCCCCCCCCCTTCTCTCTCTCTCTCTCTCTCTCTCTCTATATATATATATATATATATATATGTTTCTCCCTCTCTCCCCCCTCCGTCCATATCTTTATCTCCCTTCGTCTCTCCTTCTTTGTCTCTCTATATCACCCCCTCAAATATTCACACATTATCTCTCCATATCTATATATCTCTCACTCTCTCTCCATATATATTTATCTCTCTCTCCCTCCCTCTTCCTCTCTCTCTCTTTCTCTCTCTCCCTCACTCTTCCTCTTCCTCTCCCTCTCCCTCTCTCTCTCCTCCTCTTCTCTCCCACTCTCTTCTCTTCTCTCTATTTCTTCCCTCTCTCTCCCCTCTCTCCCTCTCTTTCCATCTCTCCATTGTCACCCGCTCTTTCTCTCCACCTTTCTTTCTTTAAGTATTTCTTCTTCTTTTCCTCTCTCTCCCTTTCTCACCCACCTCCCTTTGTCTCTATCCCCAATCACTCTTTCTCTCTTCACCTTTTTCTCTTTATGTTTGTATTCTTCCCTTCCTCTCTCTCTCTCTTTCTCGCTCGCCTCCATTTGTCTCTTTCGCCCATCTCTCTCTCTCTCTCTCTCTCTCTCTCTCTCTCTCTTACCTCCAACTTTGTCACTATCTCCCTTCATGTCTCATTCTATCCCCCCTCCCCATATTTGTATCTCCCTCTTTCACTCTTTCCTTTCTTTCCATATTTCTATCATCTCCTTCTATATCTCCTCCCTCCTCTCCTCTCTTGCCCAATATCTCTCAATCTCTCCCTTTTCATTCCCTCTCTCTCTCCACCACTATCTCTCTATCTATTTTTTATTCCCTCCCCCCCTTCCAAATTTTTTGAAATGTGTAACTAGGTTCGGTCTTCATAATGTCTATTGTAATCATTATTTTACCTCTATGTCTCTACGTCTTTATTATTCCCTCTCTCCCCCCTCCAACTTGTTGAAATGTGTAACTAGGTTCGGCCTTAATAATGTTTATTGTAATCATGATTTTATATATTTCATATTAAAGAGGAAAAAAATTAATATTTTCATTCTTGGTGCATGGGTTTCATGTTCAAGATAAATTTATTTGTAGGTTAAGAACCAGTGAGTGCTTCTAGGTTTGTCATAGAATTATAAAGGCAAAAGATTCATTCTCATACATGTAAAACCCATTTGGGAATTTTGTATCTTGTAAATAATTTTTTTGTAGTCTCAAAAGTGTCGTAAAGACCCTCCAAGACTTTGTCAAATAAGTCGACCTACAAGAAGGATTAAGTCAACCTCATGGAAAACAATTCGACCTTCCAAGAAGCCTCTCTATAAGAGACATTGACCTCACTTGAAGATAACTCACTCGACACACAATAAGTTATATCAAAGAAGATAAGGAGGCCTAAAAGAGTGAAGAAGAAGAATACTAGAAGAAGGAAAGGAATGAATTCTTTGAGTATTGTTTTTGGGCTATCATCTCCTTGCACATGTGAATATTAAGGAAACATTACTACAACAAGACCGAGTTCCAAAGACGGAAGAGCCAATTCAATCCAAGGAATAAGAGGGAATAAATCACCATATTTTCCCACACATGTAAAAGTTATGGTTTCTATAGTTGTCGAGGTTGCTGGAGAAACAGTTGGCGTCAAAGTTGCTCAAGAAGTTGTTGGAAAATTTGTTGGGTCAAAAGTTGCCAGAGAAGCTATTGGAAGGATGAAGTTTGTTGTGGTAACATGTGTAAGGAAATATCATCTAGAAGGAAGGTTGACATGGTCTTGGGGGGGTGTTTGTGAATGGTCATAGGTCTTGGAATTCATCATATGTACATTCTATAAGAAGAGAATAATTCTTGCAGGTTCTTCTCAAGAAGAGAGGTTTTGGACCTAGTTACAAACCTACATTTTGTGTCTCCTTGTCTCATTTATCTTCATTGTTTAGTATTTGTTTGATGATATAGAACACCATAATAATCAAGTTAAAGAAGAATTTAATAAAAATTACCTCAAGTTAAGTAAAATAACATCACAATCAGTTATCAAAGTAAGAGAAATCACCTAATATAGTTTCCCTTAGATTTCTCAACATGGTATAAGACCTAAGGTGACTACAACAAGAACAAGAGGAATCTTGAAGATCACATCATTGAAGAAGGATAAATACGGGTCGAGCACAAGGAAATCGTTAAGGCATAATAATAATCACCAAGGAGGAGTACTCATATCAGGGATCACATCATCAGAGGCAGAAGAAGACCAAAAGGACTCTACCTCCACTCAAAGGAAGAAGGACTACAATTTTTAAGCATTTTGAAGTCCCCATATTCTACATTTTCTACATCAAAAAGAAGAAGGAAGAATCATTTCCAACATCAGCAAAGAATTCAAGGTAATCTCCCTCTCTTTAAAGAAAGGAACACATCTCAAGCATATCATCTAGAAAAGAAGTATTGTCATCCTCAAAGAAATACATCATCAAGGAAGCAATCATCTTCAAGAAGGCATCCTCAATTGTCGGCATCATCAAGAAGAGATAAGGTTGAATATTTTATCATCAAATAAGCATATTCACTTGAAAAGTAAGTATCTTTATATTTATCTTTGAATGTACTATCAACATGACTTCATTTTGTAAGAAAAGCAACAAACCGGTTGGGTTATCAAATTTCCTTGCATGGAAGAAGAGGATAGATTTGATCCTAATAGAGAATGGAGTTATTGAATATGTTAAGCATTCAATCTCAAAACCATCATAAGATAAATCTCAAGAACTATCGAGTACATGGAAGGAGAAATAAGGGCTCAAAGAATCCTCATATCATCAATCAAAGAGTCTCTCATTCCATATCTAGAAAAGTTGGAGAAATCAAAAGAAACCTATGATAAGTTGCTAGAATTGTTTTCTGGAATTGTAGGAGAAGGTACATAACTGAGAACTATACTATACAAGAAGAAGGCGTCAAAGGAAGAAGGGGTAGCCTCATACCTTTTGAGTGTATCACAAATAAGAGATCAATTACAAGAACTAGGAGAATAATGCATGATAAAGAGATGGCCACCATTGTGCTAAATTCACTACATAATGAATGGTGCAACTTTGTTTCAAGTATTTAAAGAAAGTGTTAAAAAATGCAGTAAGAAATTCTCAATTTGATTTTTCCTTGATTAAAAAGAGAAAATTTAAATTTACACATAAACGCACAACTTGGATGAATTTAACTAAGGTAACATGGATCTTATCACTCAGTTAGCTCAGTAAATTCAATTTTTTGAAGTTAGAGTTCATTTAAACATGTGTGATTACTAATTTTTATTAATCAAGGACAGTTATTTCAACTTGTTTTTAGTTAAACTAGTTCTAAATGTTGGAGGAACTTGTGGAATGTTAGTTGTGCCCTGGGACATCAGTTAAACTTAGTGATCAAACAACCCAAAATAGCTAGTGCATGTAGAGAATTCAAGTTCCCAGCTATGATGGGGATTCTAAGGTAGTGTAACATTAGTTGTAGACTATTCTTGAGTGTACAAGTGTTACATGCAATTATATGATCAACCTTGGTAATTGCGCAATCAATTTGAGGAATTTACTAAATAATAGGGGCCTAATTTCTCAAGTAATTGCACAAGAAAATAAGGGCTCAAGCAGAGGAAGAAATTGACCAAGTCTAGTTTAGAGATTCTGAGTGAGCAGAGAGAGAGTTTATTCACTTACAGGTTGTTCTCAGTTAAGCAAAGAAATTATAATTCATCTCTATTCATTAGATTAATGCAAGCAGGAAAAGGGTATTTTAGCCTATTTATTTCCCCTAGAAAAATATTGTTTGCATGTGTGTTATTTCTCATTTCATGTTTGTGATTGATGTTTTAAATTATGAATTGATTTCCGCAGAGTAGTAGAGTAGGTTTTTTTCTTGTGATTATGATTAAAATTTCATAAGCTGTTGAAAATCTACATCATAATTTCTACATGGTATTAGATTTGGATTCACATTAATGTAGGAATTTTGAAGTTGTTTCTTAGGAGGTCCAATTTTGAAGATGAGTGTAGCAATATCTCTTCAGAGTTGAGAATATGACATTCAATGGCCTTAGGCTAGAGTATGCCCTGGTAGGAAACTTTAATTTCATAGCATGGAAGGATGACATGGAGGCAGCATTGGATCACAATTGATTGATATAATACATCAAAATAGATGTTGCAAAACCACAAGCAACTGATGCCCAGAACCTTTCTCAATGCAAAAGAAATGTAGCCAAGGCGAGGAGAATAATATTGGAGGGATTATTGGATCACATTGTTTTAAATATCTATGGGAAAGAAACTTTGTTCACAACGTGGAAACCATTGATACAAATTTTCGAGAATACAAGTGACTACAAGAAGCTGGAGCTCAAGGATAAACTTCAAAATATCAATATGTAGAAGAATGACACTATTTCACAGTATCTGAGCTAGTCCACATAATTTCTTGATGAACTTGGAGGGTTTGGTGTTAATGTTGCAGAAGATTAATTCATAAGCCTAACCCTTCAAGGCCTTCCCAAGATTTTGCATAGCTACCAAAATTCGGTGAACATGAGGGAGAAAATATAGAATTGGGAGCGTTTATGGTTTGATTTGGTACTGGACGAAACAAGGCAGAATACCAGAGATGGGAATTCATCCAAGGGTAAGGATGAAGAAAATATTTCATTGGTTGGAAAGGGAAATAAGGGAAAAGGGAAGAAATCTCAATCCAAACCAGAGTCCAGCCAAGGGGGAAAGAAGAAATATTTGTCCACAATTAAATTCTTCCATTTTCATCAATTCGAGAACTATGCCACAAAGTGTTCACACAAAAAGGAGAGCAATAAGACCTCAAGAGGACCAACAGGTGAATCTTTGGCTTCACAATTCAAGCTTGACTTTACCCTTAACACATGCATGGCCAACACCATTGTAACCACCCCACCCCACATTTACCTATGTTAACATACTTACTAGGCTAAACATGAGCTCAGAGCTACTATGCATGACCCAACTCCCATGGTGTATTTACAGAAATGGGGTCTAACTTTCCAACACATGCTATTCATTTTTACAAACACTTTGCACACATAGTACTTGTAAGTCATGGATGTATAACTTGGTCACTATTCACATTATTTTCATCAGATGTTTTTCAAGAAGGCTTGATTCCCTTACATGCTTTCTTCAACAAACACATATTACCTCATGCATCCATATAAAATAACTAAGAGCCTTTTAAACCATGAATCAGATCTAGATCAAAAGCACATTGTATAATAATAAATACACTATGCATGTAGCTTATACTTAACTAACAATAAAGCCATGATAAACCAGTCATGTAAATAATATTAAATCAATAACTATGCTCGTTAATCATCAATAAATAATATCACATATTAACTTATGCGAAGTACCAACCAAGTGAGGCAGTTCCACGTACCACCCGACCATAGACATGGTTGAGCCAAATCTCTCTTCATCTAGTCACACTCATGCCATATTCCAAGCATGAATGTGTGAACTCATAAAACACACCAATCAAAACCAAAACAAGACTTCCAGAGGAAACAATACCTCAACCCTCAACCAGTGATTCCACCTCACGTTTAGACATCACTAACCATCACCTGGTTTGTCTTTACCCAAGTTGTCTATGCATCCAGAGAATTTTTTCCAACCAAGGAATAGTAAATCAACCCACAGCTCCTATCCGGATCCAGAAAATGTATCCAAACAAGGCTCTAGGACTAATAACTCAAACCACCAAGTGCTTCATAGCGTTTGTCCAACCAATGCTCCAAGAAATAGTAACTCAACCCACAACTAAAGGAACATGAGAACCAACTAAAAAAAAACAATGAAATGAACCCACAACTAGGGCTATGCAGGAAATGCAAAGGCTACGTAAATCCACTATAAATATTGACAATACTTTATGCCAAATACATCATAACCAAGAAACCACATGCATATTCCATGCATGCCAAAACTAGTGAGGAAAACATACATGAAACTCGATACCTGAAAATAAATACAGTTGTAGTCATTGATCCTGGTGTCCTCTTGTGCTTTCTTATCTTTCGTTTGCCTTTTTGCTCCAAATCCAAAGTATGCAACACTCCTCCAAGAGTTCTCTAATAAAACTATATGTTCCCAAGAGTATGAGAGAGAGAATAGAATGAGAGCTCCACCATAGAACTGACAAAAGGTTGAGAAAAAAAAACTTTACCACTAATCCTTGAAATTTTATTTATCAATGAGGCCTCTATTTTCTTCGATTTCCATTATTTTCCTTCATTTTCCTCCTCATATGTGTGATATATCAATTTTGGCATCATCCCCCATGACCTAGTCAAACTTGACATCATCCATGGGACCAATGAAATAAGTTCTATCACCCCCTTACATTTCACTTGCTATATGCCCTAAGAGAAGGAAAAATCATTTGTGGCTTCTATTGTGAGATTTCCAAGGTTTGAAGTATATGTTATATCACTTATGAGTTCACCAACACTACCTCTCAAGGGACTAAATACGTTGCATATGCAGCTCCCTCCATTCGAGGGTGTACTGCAATGCATTTCTCGACATTCAAGGGTGTGTTGGTCAAATGGGAGCAAAATTCTCATTTCTCCAGAATCTCCAAATGGCCTGTGCCTTCTAGAAGAGTCCATATGTGTCAAAATTTGAATCCAAGTGTCCATCTAACACCTTTGAACTTGGAATCATGTCTTGCCTATTATTATAAAGTCATTCATTGAGAAACTACCATCAGCTGCCCTATAAATTGAGCACATATCCTAGTGCTAGGGAAGGAAGAATTTTGGTACATAAATGTTGTTGGATTCTCAATTGAGAGAGTGAAAGTATTGATATGCTTCTGGTGTGATGTTGGATATGATGAGGCTAGGATGAAGCTAGAGCTGGTGACATAAAATAGATCATTGGTTGTAACCTCCCCCTTCTACTCTTTAATAAACATTGTTTTTTATTTTCCCATATATGTATCAGTTTATGTTTCTATTTCTCATGCAATGGACTCTTAAATGATATATATGTTTCATGTTTAATCGATTTAAGTGATTAAGATAAGTAGGCATATGTTTATTGCAATCTCTTTTTTGTTCTCTTTTTATACTTGGAGGAATCAATCTGGCGATCTAAGTTGGATTGAAGGCTACAAAAAAAGCGACAAAAGGATAATAGGAAGTTCTTGGATCACAAGTAGGTTCTTTTATCATTCTGTGTGTCTATTTTTTCTTAGAGAAAGTGATAACAAAGCCTTTTCATCTGTTGTTCTAAGTTCCTAGCACGACACTTAGGGAATTTGACTTATCTGTAGATCATAATTCTGCATAACAAATTGGTGACTCCACTGCGGAGTTTCCTATCATTCCTGGTTTTTTTTCCTCTGCCTATCCACTTAGTACCATCTACTTTCAATTATTAGACGTTTGAATCAAATAATTACATTAGAAGTGTGTTTTGTAGCTTGCAATTTCAATCTTTGCTACGCCTAGCGCACTATTGTTCAAGACACAGTGCACTGCAGTGCACTGTCTCCCACTCAGGGGTGCACTACAACGCACTACCTCCCCTTAGAGACTGTGTTTCCCCCTTATCCAACCAAATTCCATTTGAATTTTTCATTGCCATCATTCTCAGCAATTTGTTTGCTACGTTTTCAATTGTCTGATACCTCATAGAGATGAGTAAATTTGCCTAATTATTCCTCCTTTGAAAAGCAAGTTTGTTCAATGTCTCTTTAAGTGTTTTTCTTTATCATTGACAAATCAAATTCAAATTATTTTATTTCTGCATTACATCCATTTGTTTTCATAAATTAAATTGTCATTAAATTCTTCATTTCCTGTAGGAAAAATTGTAGTTCCATTCTTCTTTTGTCCTAAAAGAGAAATTGTTGTTAAATTCCTCATTTCTCAAAGAAGAAAACATTTTTTTTGTTCATTTGATGCATATAGTTTCCTTTTTGTATTCACATTAAGGGAGCTGAAAAGAAAAACCTGCATATGCATATAGTGAGTTGTGTGTTATGCATAGGAAAAAGTTAGGAAATTTGCATATTAGTTTGTGCTCTTTGTTGTTTGCTCTCAAAACTGATTTCTCTTTCCCTTAGTAGCTAGGATTTTCATTGAAAAATCTAAAATTGAAAATTTTTCTTATCATTTTAGTTTGCCTTTTAGGAATTTTCATTATATCATGTGGTGAACCTCAAAAGTAAAATTTTTAAACAAGATCAAATTAAAATTTACATCAATTTATCTAAAGAAACATTGGAACCATAATGATAACATTTAGAAGGTCTACGCTAGAGACGTGTTCCAACGTCGTTAAACATAGTAACTGTCATTAATTGTCTACGATACATTCTGAGTGTGATATCTCAGTCCACGTACGTAATTATGTCGGAGCTCATCCACGTACCTTCGGGTATATCGGGCGGTGTTCTAGTATGAAAAGTATAATTGGGTGCTCTCACTGTGCGGTTTTGTATTATATAGTGCTAATACGGACTTGGGCCTCCACGTACCTTCGGGTATATTTGGGAGGATAGCGTTAGGTTGCTATCCCTCCATATTGAAATAAGTCGGCCGCCTTGTAACTTTTGATACACCCAAGACAACATTCGGAGAGATTACCTGCCCATACTTCTTGGTTTTCTAGGAGGTATTCTACAGTTCACAATTACTTGGTAAACCTTTTGCCTAGAATTACCCCTTCTATTTTGTTTATTTGTTTTTGGTCATAAAATAAATCAGTCATCATGGAAGAATAACACCCCTTTCCTCATTGTTCACATATAATAGAATTGAAACCACCATTACCACTGGAAGCCATTTCTGGTCGGCAAAGGCGACATCGCTCTACCGAAACTAGTACTTTCAGTACCTATGGTACGACATCATCCTCACATATACCAGAGTCGACACAAGTTGTTTCTACAAATCTTGGTTCATTCATTGTTGTTGATACAAAGTACTCATAGCTAGCCATGGTCACGATCCATCCAATCAATGAGACCATACCTCCCGAACTCGATGTTGTTCGAATGGAAGTTGATCTAGATCTTGTCACTTTTTTTCCAGAACATCTGAATCCCGAAGTCGAACGACCGAAAGTTGTTCCTGTATTGGTCACCCCACAATCCATTGTAGCCATCGAGTCTGCCATATCTCGCAATCAACCACCTGAAATCAACTTTGGACTTGACGATGAAATCCTTCCACCTGGTTTAATTTCGATTGAATAAATACCACAAGACGAAACACCTTTAACTCCAACTCCTTTTCAGATGGAGCTTTACCTGTATGAGTCTTTTCCTCAATCACCTACCTTTGATTTTGTTGATCCTGTGTCTATTAGACTTCCCATAGATCCAATAGGGTATATATTTGGTCAAATAACCATGCCTAAGCCAACATCTTCAACTGGACCATTTGTTCCAATTGCAACAGCACCTACTCTCGCTACCTTGTCGATGTTCACGACTTCACCAAAGTCACATTTATATGGTGGCCCTTCCATCCCACCTGATTACCAATATTTATCTAGAACCTTCTCTGGTTCATCCTCAAACCCATGGACTTCACCAATGTCATCGTCTAGTATTCTAACTAGTAAATCTATAGTGAGTACTAAACGGCTTGATCCCTTATACACATCATCAGGGAAATATCAATCTGGTCCATCTCGGTATATTCCATCCAGTACAATTTCAACTGGACTCCCTGCATTTGGAGAACAATATTTTCCATATTATTATACTCCTCATGCTGGGGGGCAACCTATGGTCACCCACTTCGATAGTACTCTATCGTTATTCGGTCATCCTAATGTCAAAATGAATGTTTGTCAATGGAAAACCACTCTTCCTATCCAACCACAAACATTTGTGCACTTGTATCAACTGGTTTAACCTATTGCACCAACATCAATTCCACTTGTTAATACATCTTTACCCATATTACAGGCTCAAACTGTTGTACTGCAACCGTCTCAGGCAGGTCCTTCAACCCAATACCCCCAAGTATTGGGCCCTCAGGCTCCAACTCCTTTGGCTGGTTTAAAACAACCACCTATATCCAGAATCATTTATTCACAATCTAGATTACCATATTATGGGATGTCGCAGCCGCAACCATATTATATCTATCCTCATCCAAATCCAAGCTATCCTAGTTTGGGTTATAATATTGGTGGACAGACCCTTTGGTAGCCATGAGTGCAAATTCCACAACCTTCATTTCAACAAGTAACGTATCCAGGTTTTGGTCAACAAAATCCTCAAGTGTTTTCTTATCAAAACAACCCCTAGCTATTCCATCATAACCTAGCTATGCTCAACCCGAACTTGATTGATAGTTCCCTTTGTTGCAACTTTAGAGTTACTAGATTTAAACTGGCTCACCAATAATCCAATCAACTATGCTCCTTGGTGGCCGGTGACACCCCATAAATTACCCTCAGATATCCCTAAGTTCAATGGAAACCCTGGGGAATAATTTTCGACTCATGTTATGATTTATCATTTATGGTGTTCATCTAAATTCCTAGATGATGACTCTGTTCGACTACGTCTTTTCCAGCGTACGCTCACTGTTCTGGCCGCAAAATGGTACATTGAGTTACCAAGAGCTTCTTTTGATAATTTCACTGCACTAGCTACTATATTTTTGACCCACTTCCAATTACCCATACGATATGAAAATGGAATGGAACTCTTGACTAATTTTAAATAGACTAATGCTACTCACATTTCGGATCTAGCTACGAAGCCATCAAATAATGTTTTGGTGTCAATGCATAATAAATATTATGGTAGTCAGGCTACTGATCAACCTTCTACCTCAACCATGAATCCATCTACAGAATCGATACCACCACCTGCTATTCCTGAATTGACAATCAAGCCACCGAAGGGAGTCGTTCATAAATAGACATTTAATCCTTGAGCCAAAGCTGCTCAAAATTATAATATAGTTGAATATTTGGCTCAATCCCCTTCAGCTATGTCAACACTTGAGGTGCTACAAAATTGTCCCTCCCAGAAGCGGGCTTTGTTGTCACCAATTGGTGGAATTGAACTGATAGATTCCAATCTCGTAGTCTTTAATCATACGGGCTATGTGCCACAATTACTAACCAAATTGGCATTCCCATCGAAGTAAATTTTCTCAATCATCTTGTTCATCGTACTATTATTAATGAGGGAGAATCTATGTGCATTAAGTCTCTAAAGTGTTGGAATTCACTTGGCTCGTTGCGTCTATCTGAATCGCCTACGATGTTGAAGGCTTTCGACAAACGTACATATAATCATTGTGTTATTATTAATAACCTACATGTTGAACTAGGGGGAAAAATAGTGCATGTTGAAGTTGAGGTCGTTGACAGACCCATGACTACAATATTTTACTCAAAAGGCCATGGGTATATGCTATGACTGCAATCATTTCTACATATTTTAGAATGATCGCCTTTCCACATAAAGATGTCATCACAATCATCAATAAACTATCCTTGTTTGCCTCCAGTTCCCTTGTAACTGGAAGTGTTCTCTTAGTTCACGCACCCTAACTCGCACTTCAAAACATTGGTGTAGGAATCTTAAAGGATTCCACTCTCATGGGAACCTTTGCATTATCGCCACCTGCGACGTCAGCAGAAATTGAAAGTATAGAGACATGCTACATGATATCTTCCACTCCATCTTGCTTAAGGAAGAATATGGGTGATTCTAAAGTTGTTACGTTGGATGAGTTTCTGCCACCCAACCCAATTGAACTGGCATAGAAATCAATCTACTTGGCTTGGGAGGCGAATCCGAAATCATCGTCGTCGGTCGTTTGGATTGATCGTTCATTAGATTATGGTACTCCATCTGATCCTTTTTCCTCATTTTTCTTGACAGATGATAATATTCTGGAAACCATGATGTCAGAAGGAGAAGCATGGGAACATCATTATCATAGCTCCCATCTTCAGGATTATGAGGAAGATAATCTTAACGAACTCTATCACCCATCTATCAAAACATTATTTTCGAATTATTTTCCTATTAATGCAATAGATTCTGAGAGAAATTTATCAAATATTGAGGGAACCATTTCTATCGATATTTCGACCAAAATCGGCATTGTAGAAAATATTCATGTCGGCATGTCTTGTTCTCCATCAGAACTCAAAGCATATCTCTCTCCCTTTCATGAATTTCACGATGTATTTTCTTGGTCTTTCGAGGAAATGACAAGCATAGATACTAGTATCGTTGAACACACTAATGAAATGTACCCTAATGTCAAGTCAGTATGTCAATTCCTTCATCCTGTTCATCCGAAGAAGGTCGATGCCATTAAAGTAGAAGTTGAAAAAATTTTGCGTGCTGGTTTCATTTACCCTATTCCACTAACTGAATGGGTTTCCAACATCGTTCCTGTTATGAAAAAACAAGGAACCATTAGAGTGTGTGTCGATTATTGGGATTTCAATATTTCTTGTCCAAAAGACAACTATCCTACTCCCATTATCGGCCATATTATTGATGATTGTGCTGGATGTGAAATATTTTCGTTCATGGATGGATTTTTGGGCTACAATAAAATCAATATCCGCCAAGAGGACCAATATAAGACATCATTCATCTGTCACTGGGGCACATTCGCTTATTAGAAACTTCTGTTTGGTTTAAATAATGTTGGGGAAAATTTTGAGAGAGCAATGGATTATGCTTTCAATGACATCAAACACATTGTTCAACCCTATCTAAACGATTTACCCACGCATTCATGAATACAGAATGATCACCCGATGCATTTGAGAGCTATCTTTTTATGTTGTCGACACTATAAAATATGCCTCAATCCATATAAATGTGTGTTTTTTGTTGGTTCTGGTCGTTTTCTAGGATTCTTCATCTCAAAAGAACGAATTTGAGTAGACCCACTCAAGGTCCAGGCCATTCTTGATTTTTCTGCGCCATCAAATTTGCTTCAATTACAGAAACTTTAGGGAAAGGATAACTTCCTAAGGAGGTTCATACCCAACTATGTCGAAATGGCTAAAGGATTTTCTTAGCTCTTGAAAAATGTGATTGCTTTCCATTGGGACCAATTTGTGCAAGCTTCTTTTGATGTTGTCAAGGATACACTTGTCCGAGCATCATTAATGTATCCCCCCAATTATCAGAGTTATTATTTCTTATATATCTTCGCGGCTAATACGACTATTGATATGGTATTAGTCCAAGTAGAAAATGGGATAGAACATCAGATCTACTATTTGAGTCGTAATCTCAATGATACAGAAGTGAAGTATTCGTACATAGAAAATATTGCCTTGGTAGTTGTTCAAGTTATCCAAAGATTTCACCACTATATCGTGTTCCGAAAGACCATTTTCATTTCGGATTGCAACCCCATGACTTACATTTTATCACTTCAATTGATGGGGGGAAAGTATTCAAAATGGATTGTCATTTTGTAGGAACTTGAATTGGAATTCATCAAATCCAATTCAAAGAAGTTTGTAGTTTTAGTTGAGCTTCTCTGTGACCTTCCCTCTGATAGTACTACTACTACGTCGAAACTATTTATTCCTGACGAGTCTCTATTTCTGATCGGATCATCTAATCCTTGGTATAGAGATTTTGTCATTTATCTCTAGACCCAGACTTTTCGGCCTAATACTCTCACTCTAACTAGTGACGTATTCGATACCAAGCCAAATATTATGTGATCATCGACGATACGCTTTATCGTCGTCGTGTTGATACAATTTTAAGAAGGTGCCTCACTCATGAGGAAGCTGAAAAGGTTTTAAATGATTGTCATGTTGGGGCTTGTGGTGGACATTTTTCTGGATACGCTTTCGTGCAGAAGATACTTCGCATCGGTTACGTTTGGCCTACCATATTTCATGACTACATCCTCATGATCAGAAGTTGTCATGCGTGCCAGATATTTGAACGTAAAACCCGCAAACTTCCAGCGCCAATGCATCATGTTGTCTCTGTGGGACCATTTTCAGAATGGGGCATTGGATTCATGACCTGTAACCCTCGTTCGTCTGGGGGGTATGGTCATATTATTGTCGCAATAGACTACTTTACCAAGTGGGTCAAAGCAATGCCTACATTCAACAACACATGATAAATAGTTGCATTGTTTTTCTTTAATCATGTTAGTTCACTATTTCGGGTCCCACAAGCTATATTCATAGATCATGGTTCGCATTTTCGTAACCATATGATGAATGAATTGACTGCCAAATTAGGACTCTCACATGATATTTCTACTCCTTATCATCCACAATCAAATGGACAAGTTGAGGCTATTAACAAGATTCTTAAATGAATGCTTGAACGAATGATAGGAGTTCATAAAAAAAATTGGCATTTGATCCTGTACTTGTCTTTTTGGGCATACCGAACCTCGGTGAGAAATGAAACTAGACTTACCCCCTTTTAATTGGTATATGTTCTGGAAGCTATCCTGCCAATCCAATGTGAAATATCGTCATTAAAACTCGTAATCGACTGGTTACCTGACACCTCTGCTAAAGAAGCACGTCTTTTTAACCTAATCCATCTTAATGAAAGGTGTCGTGAAGCTAAATTGCAAACGAAGCGCATAAGAGACGTATAAAGGCGCAATACGACAAGAATGTCCAGCCTCGCATTTTCTCAGAGGGTGACCTAGTCCTTCTTTATGATCAGGAAGCTGATGCAATAGGTATAGGGAAATTTGAGCCATTATGGCATGGCCCCTATATTTTCAAAAGAGTTCTTACTAAGGGTGCCTACGAGTTGGTAGATTACGATGGAATTCCATTGGCGCAACTCCAAAATGGGTTGTATTTGAAATGTTACTATGCTTAATCATGAGCATAGTAACTTTTTGTGTTATATTGTATATATATGTTGTTGATTTGCATTTACTGTCTTAGTTTGTTTCCTAGAGTTTTCTTGAACTTAGTAATCCACTTAACATTTCATCGTAGATGTCTGAATCTTTGGAACCATTTTTTGGGTATGTTGATGGTGCTAGTTGTAGTACACAGAATCTATCCTCTCCAGCGTGAGCCATTTTCTCTCTGAACGATGATTTAGTGAGTTTTATAGGGATTTGTATCAGTTGATCTACAAACAATATCGTTGAGTATAGCTCATTAATCAAACTTCTCTCTAATGCCATTTCATTTGGTATTAACCGCATCAGCATAAGGTTAGAATCACAACTTGTGGTATTACAACCTACTACTTTTTATACTGTTAGAAATCCAACACCGTATTGTATTTTCCTAAGAGTTCGACTTTTGGAAATACATTTTGATTTCATTCAATATCAACAAATTTCTAGAAACTTTAACACATTGACTAGTTCTTTAGCGAATTATGTTATAAAGGGACATTTGAAACACATGTAAAGATACATTCACATAATTGAATAGGATTGCGCAATTAACATAGGATAACACTGAAATCAAAATAGATATATAGTTATAGGTTTTTACAAAATTTGTGCCCAAGACACATTGGTCATCTAATCTAAAAATGTATTAAACTAGTGGTGCTCATGATAACATGCTACTGGTCTACCTATCCTACACAATAACCGCATCCAGCGGTTAAGAACGCCAATAATGTGGCACTGCAGTCACATGGGTAACTCTTCGATCTGACAATATGGAATCCTGAAGGTCAACCCCTGTATGTGTTGTTGAAGCTCAGCAAGAGTCTCAGCCATATCTAAATCCTAAAGGACTGCTCTCCGGACAACCCTCTCTGCTGGCTCATCCAGTTCATGCTCTGGCTCTCCCACTGGTTAAACGCGACCCACATCTTCATTACAACAAAACTTTATTTTAGTATTGGTAAAATATTAAAATACGAAAACATGTATAAACCTTTTTAAAAAGAGAGTCCATACAGGTGCAATGGTTTACCAGAATAGTGGAATAACCTGTTCAAGTGTATTAATGTAACCTGTTCAATTGTATTAATGTATAAACCTTAGAAAAATAAAAAAAAAATGGTCAAAACATTCATACCGATTGCACCCCACTAAGCACCTTCTGGAAAAGCTAAATCTGAATCTCCTCGTAATTCAACGCCTGCATATGCATAGTCATCGATGGTGATAATCTGTCACCTGAACCGGGCAAGTAATGTAGTCGATAACACGATGGATGATTGGCCTGCATGTCTATCCATCAGTTCTACCTATCTGTGCATCCTTCGATCTCTAGGGTTAGATATACCCAGTGTCACATGTTGAGGTTGCATTAGTGGAATCCACTCTAAGGCAAAAGAAATCAGGATCGAACCATAGCTGAAAATTTTCTTCCTTCCTCCCTTTTCCTTGCTCATTTTTTCTTTCACTTGAGAATTTTCAGCTTCATCCCAGTTGAAAACTGTTGGTTCCATAAACTCTAGTGCATACTGAATATGAGATCTATTCTCTACATGGAGTGTAGCAGTACTAGCAAACTTTGTGATCGTGAATAAGATGGTTCTCAATGGAAAATCATGAATGTCGCGGATGTTTATTTTCCCATCCTTTCTAGACTCTGCCCCTCGATTGCAATACTGCAATATATAGTCTCTCACCGTCTCTCCTCTGAGAGCAGACCCTGAGAGATAAATGGGTATGCCTCTCCTCGATAAGCCTGTCAGAAAATAGATATCCTCCACTAAAATTGGGACCACTTTGTTCCCAATATGAAATGACTCAATTTCCGAATCCCATGCACCAACAAGGAACTCCAATAGTTCCATTTGTTGCCTCATACTCGATAGATGGAAATAATTCAATAACCCACACTCTCTGACGGCTCTTACTATACCTGTATCATTAAGGGAAATCATGTTTTGTTCTTCATGCTCTCTTTCTCTCCAAGTAATTATCATGTTGGTCCGTTGAAACCCTGAAATAAAACCATAAGACTCATTTTGACCCTTTTCATACAAAAAACTAGGCAAAATTTGGGCACACTGCAAGAATAAAAAATTTGAATTGCGCCCAACGTGGCCTTGGACAAGAGACATTGAATTGCATATGCACCTAGCCTTGATTTCAGGTGCATTCCAACCTAGGTTTTGACATCCAAGGGTTCATTTCCCTCTTTTGAAAATAGATTTACCCTAAGGTGCCAAAATCCCTAAAAAAAATGCAATGAAATGAAATAAAACAACTACTGAAAGAAAGAGGAGGTTTATGGCACCAACCTAGATCAAACGGACAGGAAAATCATCCACAAAATTGATCGCAATCAACAACTGAAGTTTGGGGGCAAAAACATGTTTAGAGCTCCAAAATGCAAATGGTAACTTTCAAATGGTAAAAATGAATAGTAAAAACTCTTTTAATTAGTCATTTGATTATTTGCAAATCATATTTATTATTGTGACTATGGTTTTATTCATTTTTTATCATGAAATAGGTATTTTTAGTCCATTTGATGTTGTTCTGAATAGGTTTGCAACTGATATAGCAGATTAGTCATGCACATTTATTTCAAGAATGATTTGACCACAAATCATACTTTTATCCTTATTTTTTGAGCTTTGATAAAAATGAAAAAGGACTTGAAGCGCACTTTTATCTCTTTTTAGAGCGTCGATAAAAATTAAAAAGGAACCCTTGAAGTCTCGTTTTAGCTCTTTTCAGACTCCAATGATGTGAAAACATTGTCGAGCACTTGTCTTTTTGAGCTCGTAAAAGTAAATGCATTAGGGGAATTTTGAGGTCTAAAATGGGCCTCCTAAGAAAAATGTACAACCAAAATAAAATTTATAAGAACCAATAGGATTCAAGATGATGATGTCAACCATGGGGGATGATTCACCATTTTTTAAGTAAAATGGTAAAAATATTAAAAAATAATAACATAATAAAACTACTTTTTCAACGTGTATTTTCAACTTATCTCCCAAATTTTTTACTCAAATTTCAAGCAAGAGCATTCATTGGATGAAATTTTTTGTTCCTCATCTAAGGAATACCCATGTTGCATACTTTTAATGGACCCTGCTATGTGAATAATGAGAAATACATGAAAAAACGTGATTGCAATCACTTTTTTCACGTATTTCATATTTTTTGTGTAGCAAGGTCCATCAAAAGTGTGCAACATGGGTACTTATTGGATGAGGAATTAAAATTTTCATCCAAAAAGTATTCCCGCTCGAAATTTGAGTAAAACATTTGGGAGATAAGTTGAAAATACGAGTTGAAAAAGTAGATTTTTTTTTCCCTCTAAAATTTGATGATGTCATCAAATATTATTTTATTATTCTCACTATTATTTTATAATTTCCTTAGGAGGCCTATTTTATACCTCAAACTTCCCCTAATGAATTGATATCTACTCAGTATAATTTTAACCCTTTTCCAGACTGAGATAGATTATTTATGAAAAAGGAAAACCTTAGTTGAACATGGCTAGAAGGTTCTCTCAGATATCATTTCACACTTTTTCGGATCTAAGAAACAAGTTTACGAAAAAAGAACTCATGGAGTTTTCTTTTGTCCTCTTTTTCAAACTCTCTAAATATGAAAAAGGATCAGGTTTTCACTGTCGTTAGGCTTATTAAAACATAAAATATAGATGGGCTTGTCTATCATGGAAAGAATCAAGTTTCATTCATCTCTAGACTTGTTAAATTATTAAAGAGCGATACATTATTCGCCCAAAGGGTTGAATTATAGATAAAGCATATGTTATCCTCCTTAATCTTGTTAAAAAATAAAGATGTATTAGTCAACAAATGACCAGGGAAAATTTGGGAAAGTGAACATAACTTTTACAGTAGCAGGTCGCTCTTGAACATGAAACTTCACTCCATCATCGTGACTGTTTGGGTTGGGTAATATTCTTGACGGTTCATTCATACCTATGGTTCATCATACCTTCACTTTGGTTTCGGGTCAATGCTGCCAACTCATCTCAGTGTCTACGATATGTTCAACAGAAGTCATACAGTGAATACTCATCCTTCTACAATGCTCATAAACCTTCATTCTCATGACAGACATCCCTGGACATTTCTATATCATGTCACATTTTGTCTATGAAATCAGTAACTCCTGTTTCCCGATAAAGTGGCTTCCTATTGACATCAAATCATTATCTAGGAATTTTACTTAGAAACATCATGTTCCAGTACCATGAGGCTTGTTACAGCATCGACAAGATTCTCGCTTCCAGACCTTTGACCGAAATATTTTGTTTGGCATTTGACATCAAATCATCTATTCATGCCTTACGAAATGTAATACAGTACCTTGAGAGCCATTGAAATCAATGGTGGTTCTCTCTTGTCTGTTAATAGCTCACATCATTGGTCGGTAATCAAACGATGTCATACCATGTTTGACTACAAATCATATATTCACATGGCTAGACTTGTACCTGAACAATCGAGTGAACAAGATAAGAATACCTCGGATCTAGTTTCAGCCATTCGGGCTTCGATTTTAGGATTTTTGTACACATCATTTGCACAGTGACCTTACATACAGATCATCATCCAAACATGGGCCTATATCTGTAGGCATGTTTGTATTGGGAAACATTTCAATGTAGATGACTTTGTCCACTATGTACATGTTATTAGATAGTTTATATACTGAGCATGGGAATGCCTCCCTTAGAAATTCGTGATCAAGATGAAAATATCGTGATGTAATGTATTGTAATATTGATGCAGGTCACCACTCCACTTCAGTTCCAACCCATCACATCGTAAATCATCTCATTAAAAAAATATTGTTATTATTCTAACTTCATGCTTTAGGGGGAAACTATTATAAGTCAATTTGGGCATCATCCCCCATGACTTGGTCAAACTAAACATCATCCCTAGGACCAATGAAATAGGGTCTATAATCCCCTTACATTTCAGTTTCTATATGCCCTAAGAGAAGAAAAAATCAGTCATGGCTTCTATAGTGATATTTCCAAGGTTTGAAGTATATGTTATATCACTTATGAGCTCACCAACGCTGCCTCTCAAGGGACTAACTGTGTTGCATATGCAGCTCCCTCCATTCAAGGGTGCACTGCAATGCACTTCCCGACATTCAAGGGTGTCTTTGTCAAATGGGAGTGAAATTCTCATTGTTCTGGAATCTCCACATGGCCAATGCCTTCTAGAAGAGTCCATATATGTCAAAATTCAAATCCAAGTGTCCATCTAACACCTCTAAACTTGGAAACATGTCTTCCCTATTATTAGAAAGTCATTCATTAAGAAACTACCATCATTTTCCCTATAAATTGAGCACAGATCCTAGTTCTAGGGAAGGAAGAATTTTGGTAAAGAAATGTTGTTGGATTCTCAATTGAGAGAGTGAAAGTATTGATATCCTGCTAGTGTGATGTTGGATGTGATGAGGCTAGGATGAAGCTGGAGCTGGTGACATCAAATCGATCATTGGTTGTAACCTCCCCATTCTACTCTTTAATAAATATTGTTGTTCATTTTCCCATATATGTATCTGTTTATGTTTCTATTTCTCATGCAATGGACTCATAAATGATATATATGTTTCACGTTTAATCGATTTAAGTGATTAAGATAAGTTGGCATCTGTATATTGCAATTTCTTTGTTGTTCTCTGTTTATACTTGTAGGAACTAATATGGAAATCTAAGTTGGATTGGAGGCTACAACAAAAGCAATAGAAGGAGAATATGAAGCGCTTGGATCACAAGTAGGTTCCTTTATCATTATGTGTGTCTATTTATTCTTATAGAAACTGATAACAAAGTCTTTCATCTGTTGTTCTAAGTGCCTAGCACCACACTTAGGGAATTTGATCTATCCATAGATCATAATTCTGCATAAAAATATGCAACATGTGAAATTTCACCTCCATTTTCTCCTACTTTCCTTTATTTTCATAAATAAAATACCAATTAATGCCTCATGCCTTTCCAAATCCATTTCCATTGCCTTTGCGAATTTCCTTTAGCCATAATAAACCCAATGAACACCCACTAGGATGTTTTCCCCACCATTTTTCTTGGAATACGTGTCCCATGACCTTCATCTTATATGTTTTTACATGGATTTTTAACCAGGGATATTATAGAACCCTCCCCCTTAGGGGAACATCGTCCTCAATGTTCAATGACAACTAGAAACTAGCAAACTGCTAAAAAAAAAACATATTGCCTATGGAGTTTTATAACACGCTGTTGTGAAACCAACTCCAAAAATAGAAGAAAAGAGATATCAACGCCTTAGAAATAAGCCACTTCGACGGGGAAACCTCCAATACATTACATGAATGAACAATTCTTATATGATACAACTGACAAAACCTCCTTTCTATATATAGGAGTCCATGGGGCCATAATGTAATCATAGTGGGACCACAATGTAGCCCTAGCCGACCTAACAATAATAATGTAAGGGCACAATAATAACAATATGGGGGTTACAGGGGTACAAAAATAACAATAAGGGGGGATACATTAACATAATAAGGGACTACACTATTAATATAGGGACTTAACATGCCCCTCTCCTTCAAACAAGTGTTGTCCTTAACACTTGATTATTTCTTGATGCTTCTATATAAAATACTCATCCTCCCATGTGGAATCTTCTATAGGAAAGTTCTTCCACTTGCTGAGATACTCTGAAATTGATCATACTTGTCGAGTTCTTGTTTCTATGACTACTTCTTAACTTATTTCGATGTGATGTTGATCTTGTTGTTATTTCATTAGATTCTGCACCAAATTTAGGCTATCCTTTGAGAGTTGGAGAACTTGTTGTTGATGCTCAATTTGATCTTCAACTAATTTATCATCCATATTAGCTATTATTTGATCCTTTAGACCATCCAACTTAGCCTCCATTTCTGCTTTTAAACCATCTATGTCATCTTCGGTTTCTGTTCGTAAGATCGAAACTTGTTGCACTTGGTACCATAAATTTGATATCTCATACTGCAATTCTTCCTCTTCATGCATCATAGTATAGCTTTTTGAGAGCTTAATGGGTATGGAATTATTTTTTGGAGGCATTATAGAACCCAATACTAATAAAAATTCTAAAATATGCCCTTGGAATCACTTCAAACTGCTTTTTCAAACAAACATTATGCAATTTTAAAACCAAATACACACCTTTTTCTTTCTTTTGAGGACCTAGATATTGAAACTGAATTATATATGTGATATCAGATCTTCAATATCTGAAATTTTTCCCTAAGGTAGCCCTCTGAATCCTCTTTCGAATGCTAGAGGTATGACCTAATTTGGATTCTTCAAGGCAAAGTTATGTCCAATCTCCCACAATGACCTAATTATGGACTAATTCAGTAGAGCAAACTTGTATGACTTGCCACGTGTCACTATTTGTTCCTTTGGCTCTGAAATTTATAGGTAGCAAACACAAGTCTTCTTACTTTGTTAGAAAATTAAATATTACAGAGCAATGAAACACATAAAATATGCAGAAATCACAATCACACAAAACACATAAAACCAGATAGACACAGATATACGTGGTTCACCCAGTTTGGGCTACGTCCACGTCGAACAGCCAGTCCTTCCTTTCTATTATCTAGAAAAATGAAGAGACACAACCTACAGTAAATATGTTGTAATTCCCTCTGTTCTCTCTCACAGTCTCCCTATCTGTTTCTCGCTCCGAGAATACACATACAATACACAGCCGCAATACAATACTGTCATACAAGCGAAGGGGTTGCCTTCTAGGGCAAAAAACCCTAAAATAAACACAACTTCTACCAATAGATCATCCGCCTAATGAACGGCCCAGATTGACTAGAAATTACTATACTTTTACAAGGAAATTTTACATCTATTTTTAGCTTCGGGGGCACTACCCTCGAAACCCCCCACCAGGGGTGGTGCTCCATAAAGTTGCAGTCGCCCCCCCCCCCTAGATCCCCTAGGTAGCGTTTAATTATGGGTGGAATTGTCGCCCCCATTAAGGTACAGGGGTCCAATGCTGTGATACAAAATAAACAAGATAATCAGGCTCCACACCCAACAATCTCCCACTTGGAGACTGATTGTAGCAACTCCATCGCTGCTTCATTTGTTGGAAAAAGACTCCTCTTTGGACCTAGCTATTTCTCATCTTCATCTTCATCCTTGAAGACCAATTAAAATTGAGCATATTCTTAGTTTCTCCCTGGTTACAAATTTTGTTAGCATATTTGCAGGATTCTGGCTAGTGTGTATCTTTTCCAGCTTCAACTGTCCACGTTCCAATACTGACTGTATGAAATGGTACTTGAGTTGTATGTGTTTAGTCCTGGAATGAAATGCTGAGTTCTTTGCAAGATGAATGGAACTTTGGCTATCACTATATAACATGCCCATATCATGCTTCTTATCCAATTCATCCATAAACCTTTGTAACCAAATCATTTCCTTACTAGCCTCTGTAGAAGCAACATATTCTACTTCTATTGTTGAAAGTGCAACAACACACTAGATTTTTAAAACCCAACTGACAGCTTTTCCACCTACAGTAAATACATATCCTGTAGTGCTCCTCTTGTTATCTTTATCACGTGCCATATCTGCATCAACATATCCCTGTAGATCAATGTTTGAGCCACCAAAGCATAATGATTGATTTGTGGTACCTCTCAAATATCTGAGAATCCATTTTACTGCCATCCAATGTTCTTTTCCTGGATTGTTCATGTACCTGCTTACAACTCCCACTGCATATGCAATCTCAGGCCTTGTGCAGACCATTGCATACATTAAGCTTCCAACTGTTGATGCATATGGAACTTTAGACATATAGTCCATTTCTTCTTGGCTCTTGGGGCACATCTCCTTACTAAGTTTGAAATGGCTAGCAAAAGGTGTACTAACTGGTTTTGCATTTTGCATATTAAATCTTTTCAACAGCTTTTGTATTTACTCATTCTGAAATAGTGTTAATTTGCGATTTTTCCTGTCTCTAGTTATTCTCATACCAAGGATTTCTTTTGCAGCTCCCAAATCCTTCATTACAAAGGAATTTGCCAATTTTCTTTTGAGAACAATTATTTCTTGCATGTTAGACCCTGCAACAAGCATGTCATCTAAATATAATAACAATATAATATAGCTGCCATCATTTTTCTTTTTCAGTTAAACACAATGATGAGAGTGACATCTAGTATAACCTTGTTCAGACATAAACCTGTCAAATTTTAGATACCATTGCCTTGGAGCCTGTTTTAAGCCATACAAGCTCTTCTTTAACCTGCACACTATTTTTTCTTTCCCTTTGACCTCATATCCTTCTGGTTGCTGCATATAGATCTCTTCCTCCAAATCTCCATGGAGAAATGTTGTCTTTACATCTAACTGTTCAAGATGTAAATCTTCCACTGCTACAAGACTTAAAATAGTTCTAATTGAGGTCATCTTAACAACAAGAGAAAATATTTCATCAAAATCAATACCTTTCTTTTGTGCAAACCCCTTCACCACAAGTCTATCTTTGTACCTCTCTTTTCCTCCATCTTCTTCCTTCAGCCTATAAACCCATTTATTTTTCACTGTAGTTTTACCTGCAGAAAACCTGACTAAGTCCCAAGTTTTGTTATGCATTAAGGAGTCCATCTCTTCTTCCATGGCTAGCTCCCACTTCTTCCTGCTTTCAACCTGTATTGCTTCTTCATAACATTCAGGTTCACCAAAATCAGTCAACAATAAATAATATAATGAAGGAGAGTATCGTTCAGGGGGTCTACTTATCCTGATAGATCTTCTAACACCACTTTCAGGTGTTTGAGGTTTCTGTTGTTGTTGTGGTGGTTTTTGTTTTTGTGGCTCTTGATTATTATTAATTTTAGCCACCTTTACCTTTTCTGTGATCTCATCAAGAACTCTGTATTCTTTGTTTTCTTTTTCATGTTTCTTTTCCTGCAACTGATTCTTATACAAGACCTTTTCATTCAATACTACGTCTCTACTCCTAATGATTTTGTGATTTTCATAATCATATAAGTGATAACCAAAATCATTAACACCATATCTAATAAAGGTACATTTCTTTGATTTTCCCTCAAGCTTTGTCCTATTTTCTTTATTAATGTGGACAAAGGCCTCACAACCAAAAGGCTTTAAAAAAAAGTAGTTTACATTTTTACCAGTCCATGCTTCCTCTGGAATACCACCATCCAATGAACTTGAAGGTTGTCTGTTTATTAGATAAACAACAGTATCTACAGCATTTGCCCAAAATTGTAAAGGCAATCCTGCATTCAATCTCATGCACCTTGCACGCTCCATGATTGTTTTGTTCATCCTTTCTAACACACCATTTTCATGTGGTGTTCTTGGAACTATCTTCTCTCCTCGAATTCCATGCTCTGAAAAATACCTATCAAACTCTTTTCTGCAATATTCACCTCCATTTTCTGATCTGAGACACTTCAACTTCTTTCCTGTCTCAATATCAACCAAAGATTTCCATTTCTTGAAAGTATCAAATACATCATATTTATTCTGAATACAATAAATCCAAGTTTTTCTAGTTGCGTCATCAATAAACGTAACATAATAACGAAAGCCACCATGAGATGATACTTGAGCAGGTCCCCACACATCTGTATGCACAAGCTCTAATTTTTCGCTCTTCTTTTCTTTCCCAACCCTGAGAAATCTGACTCTCTTATGTTTTCTGTAAATGCAATTCTCACAGAAATCCAAATCAACATTCTTCAAACCTGACAACAAATTTCTTGAGTGAATAATCCTCATCCCCTTCTCACTCATGTGTCCGAGCCTATGATGCCATAATGTTGCATCTACTCCTTTGGAAGTTAAAGCATTAATGGAGTAAGAAATACCATTGCATAAATACAATGTACCAGCCTTTTCGCCTTTTTCTATTACCAGGGCTCCTTTGGTGACCTTCCAAGTTTTATCTGTGAAAGTTGTCACACAACCTTCACTGCCTAACTACCCTATTGAAATCAGATTTTTCTTCAGATCTGGAACATGCCTTATCTCCTTTAATAGCCATTAGTTTCCATTCTGTTGTTTTACAAGAACCTTACCCTTTCCAACAATTTTACAGGTTTTATCATCACCCAAACGAACTTGTCCAAAATCTCCTTGAGCATAGTCATGAAAATAATTCTTATCAGGTGTGGCATGGAATGAGGCCCCTGAATCTACCACCTAGGAATCAGTAAAATTTTCAAAAGAAAGAATCAAAGCATCTTGTAACACATCACCTATCACATTTGCTTCATGATTGTTTTCTTGTTGTGCATCTCCTTATTTTCCCTTCCAAGATCTACAGTCTTTCTTTAGGTGTCCTTTCTTTCTACATTTCTAGCACACTATCCCTGATCTGGACTTGGATCTGCCTTTCCTTGATTTACTGATATATCCTGAGCTCTTTCCTCTTTCCATTTTCCTTCTCCTAGACTCTGCACTCAAAGCATTATCTGATGTCTCACTTGAGCTTTTCTGCCGCATTTCCTCGCTAAGGATAACACCGAAAACATCATCAAACTTTAAAGTACTAGATTCAGAGACAGCGTTACTAATGGCCATAACTAAACCATTCCAACTTTCTCGCAATGAGCACAGAAATAAAAGATCCCTAACTTCATCATCAAAGTTTACCCCTACAGAACTTAACTGACTGGTAACTATATTAAAATCATTTAAATCGTCTGCAATAGATCCACCTTCTGGCATCTTCATATTAAATAAATGTTCCATGAGAAATACCTTGTTTGAGGCCAAGGGTTTTTCATATAGTTTTACGAATGCCTTAATCAAACCCTTTGTTGTTGTTTCCTTCGAAATATTGAAGGCTACCGACGCCGCGAGGCACAACCATACTGTTCTGAGTGCCTTCCTATCAAGAATCTCCCATTCTGTGTCTGTCATAGCCATCAGCTTCTTTGTTTTTCTTCTTAATGGTAGGTATAGATCTTTTGGATACAGATAATCTTCCATCTGCATCTTCCACAACGGGAAGCTTTTATCGTTAAATTTCTCGACCCTAAATTTACCATCTTCCACCATTTCTCCTACTCGAACCAGGAACCCTTCTTTCCTGCGAGTATATCAACCAAATAGACCTTCGGCTCTTATACCAGTTGTTAGAAGATTAAATATTACAGAGCAATGAAACACATAAAATATGCGGAAAACACAATCACACAAAACACATAAAACAAGAGAGACACAGATATATGTGGTTCACCCAGTTTGGGCTACGTCCACCCCAAACAACCAGTCCTTCCTTTCTATTATCTACCAAAATTAAGAGACGCAACCTACAGCAAATCCGCTATAATATCCTGTGTTCTCTCTCACGGTCTCCCTATCTATTTCTCGCTTCGAGAATACACATACAATGCACAACCACAATACAATACCCTCATACAAGCGAGGGGTTGCCTTCTAGGACAAAAAACCCTAAACTAAACATAACTTCTACCGTCAGATCATCCGCCTAATGAATGGCCCAGATTGATTAGAAATTACTATACTTTTACAACATAATTTTACATTTGTTTTTAGCTTCAGGGGCGCTGCCCTCGAAACCCCCCACCAGGGGGAGGGCTGCATAAAGTCACACTCGCCCCCCCTAGACCCCCCAGGCATTGTTTAATTACAGGCGATGTTGCCGTCCCCATTAAGGTACAGGGGTCCAACATTGTGATACAAAATAAACAAGATAATCGGGCTCCACACCCAACATACTTTCAGTCACTTTTTACATAATTAAAATTCAATGCTCAGAGAGAGAGTTATGATTTTTTTCCCATGATCACCTCTTTGAGATGAAATTTCGGAGCCTAAAAAATCCCTAACTTCCACAGATCATATTTCCGAAACTATTGTGAACCAAGCTCTGAAATTTTGTGATGATGTTCCTCAGGAGTTCAGCTTCTCTCTCTAAAAATTTCAACTTCTGAACCTTTGTAGAAAAAAAATATATAGCGAAAATTCCACGATGACCTGTTTGTTGCAGCGAAACCCTAGAATTGTTGCAGCGAAACCCTAGAATACAAAGCTCTGATACCAAATGTTGTGAAACCAGCTCCAAAAATAGAAGAAAAGAGATATCAATGCCTTAGAAATAAGCCACTTCGAGGAGGCAACATCTAATACATTACATGAATGAAAAATTCTTGGATGATATAAATGAAAAAACCTCCTTTCTATATATAGGAATCCATGGGGCCACAATGTAACCCTAGCCGACCTAACATTAATAATGTAAGGGCAGAATAATAACAATATGGGGGTTACAGGGATACAACAATAATAATAACGGGGGCTACGCTAACATAATAAGGCACTACACTATTAATATAGGGACTTAACAATAGCTTGTTGCAGTATTTACAATGAACACTACTCAAAACATGAAAAATATGTCGTTTGTTGGAGCTTTATAACACTACTCATTATGGTATTTACAATAATAACCACATTTTCTTCAACCATCAAATAATAGTATTGTTAATAGAGATTTATAAATCTAACTCAATACAATATTTACAATAATATACACATATACACATTTTATCAACTAAAAAATAGAACGATACAATGTCATATCAACAAAAAGGGAATCCAGAGGCTCACATCTCCACCCTAAGAGTAATACCAGGATTCACCTGCTTTCCAGGAAGTCCATAATCCACTTCAAAAGTCAAATCCTGCATCCAATGTCCAGCACTACAATCGCATGCCATTTTTCCTCTCAGTGAATAATTACTAGCTCATTGTTCCATTGCACACTCCCAATGTGCATATTATTCCAACTGGAAATGCTAATTACCAAAAAAAAACCATCCCTTCCCTTCCCTTCTCTGTTACATAGTCCCTCGAGCAATTTTGTCACCCCCTTCCATGGAATCACTCACCTTCCAAGTTCTTCTAGCACCCCCATCCCGGGAAATCCATCCCTTGGCAAGGTTTCCACGCATTGCAAGGTAAAAAAAACAAGCATATCCCTACCTCAAAACCATCATACCGATCATAGAATTCTCATGCCAATCAATGGACACTATTGGGCAACATTGTCCCATAATGGCCCTGCTCTTGAAGTGCTTTACCAACATACTGCTTTATGTTCCAATTCCTTTTGTTGATACTTCTATTTCTTCCAGTCAGTATCAGCCATCCCAAACCAGACATTACATGCTTTCCTATACCAAGCACATAATTTCCATTAGATTCAAAATAAATTGAGATAACTTCAAATCATACCTCATTGGTAGCCCGTCAATAAGGTACACTTTTACTTCTATTTACTTCATGTCACACTCGTCAAACTAGTTGTTTGATCAAATCCTCACGTATAAATGTATCACATCCAGTTAGCTCAAAACACAACCATCATAGGTCAAAATCATGAATCGCATGAAATCATCATAAACCATAATCTTAAATCACATGTAACCATCATAAGTAAAAATCATAGATCACATGCATAATATACCTAAAATAAAATATCGATACTTATCCTTCATCGGTCCTTATTTATGCCTTGGTTCTTTCTGTACACACACCAAATCAGTTTCCAAACCCAACAAGAACCCAATGCCTTTTCTTCTCTTCAATCACGTTAACATACACATAATCTACATCACAAAACATACACCCAAATACGACATACAACACCATACAATACATGCACTCACACCGGCATACGACACATACACATACATCCAGTGTACAATACATACGACTACACCTGCATACAACACATAAACTGACACCAGTGTACAATACAACACAACACATACACCTACATCTAGTGTACAACACAACACAATACATATACATATACATAGTACAAAACAATGAATACACATGTCACGATACGATGACTACACCGTGCACATACATAGTACCTAATGACCACAACGCAACATGTACGACATGCACATAATACCACATGTATACCAATACCATATGAAAAAAATGTACACAATACCACCCATACACAACACTACTTGCACAACGTGTTCACAACATCACATGTACACAACACCACCTGCAAAACGTGTACACAATGAAAAATGTACAATGTACCACCTGTACAATGTATACACAATACCACATGTACACAAACCCACATGCGCGACATGTACACAACACCACATGTACACAATGCCACATGCACGACATATACACAACACCATATGTATAACATGTACACAACACCACATGTACAATCATGCACACAACACCATATGTGAATAGCACCATATGTGCAACATGCACACAACACCATATGTAAATATCATTGCGTATACAATATTTGCATAGCACCATATTTACACTTCACCACATATCCAACATGCACAAAACACCATATGCACACAACAGTGCATATCCAACATGTGCATAGTACGATATTTATACAACATCATATATCCAACATGTACATAACACCATCGATACCTAGCACTACATATGAAGTGTACACACAAAACCATATATACGACAGCCATACAACATCTTATGTACACAATAATACATATGTTACATGTACACATCACCATAGGTACAATCACTGAATATATAACATGTGCAACATATACATAATAGTAGTACTGTAAATCCATAGACCACACACTGACACCACAAGAAACCTTTCTTCTTTTGTCTTTCCACTCTCCATGCTTATCCTAGTGTGCCATATATGACACTACTTTCACTTCGCCAATGTACCCCTCAAAATTATCTCTCCATAACATAAACATAGGCATAGTACAAGCATATAATATCAATTCATGTTCACATGATACCGACCTCGTAAATTTTTCAGGGTTACTCTTCCCACTTGATTCCCCATAAGAACAAGAACCTCTTCATAGTATTCACCTATATAAGAAATCATTCCTCCACAAGAATGATCCTTGAAAACCCTCTCATACAATGACATATATATATAATCATTAGTGTAAAACAACCATGCTCCTTTCAGACAACAACATACATACACACATATGTACATATAAACATTAGTATTAAACAATCATGATCCATGACGACCCTGTCAGACATGACATACATACATACATAAATGTATACATATATAAACACTAGCATAATCATGATCACAACACAATTGCCAGATATCATAAGGTCTAGGTGAAGTGAACTTCCTTTATTCATGCACAACATGCACAATGTTGAGAACAGCAGTTCCCAACATAGGAAAGGAATCTAACATCTGAGATCCATTCACTTTACCTTTCTAGTTACCTTTATCATGAATATTATGCCATTTTCAATTTACCTCAATGGACCCAACCAATCCAACTGGTTGTTGTATTCTTACCTTCAGCTACCCTTATAAATGCACCAAGCTTCATCTAAGTTTTTTTTTACCTATTGGGCACCACAAAAGTCTCCTTGTAGTCCATTAAATTTCCTCTTTCCCAACCAATTCCTAAGACCCTCAGAACATAAAAGGAAAGAAAAAAGGAAAAAAAGAAGAGAACCATGGAAAACCAACAACAATTCAACACTGCAAATAAAGTGGCATGGCCATGCACCGGACATGAACAAAACTAAAAATCAAGTGCAATAAAATCACAATGGACCGAAAGACCAAAAAAAAAAACCATGACTCAATCCCCCATGGTTTCCTAATGCTTCCAAGGGTTCATAAATAAAATCTCAACACGAGCCTTCATAAGGATTTCATGGTAGGCTCTTTTTCCATTCAATCCCTGCATCATACTAACATAAACACATAAATGTCATTGTATAAAAAAATATAATAATGTACCAGTTATCTTACCTTCTTGAAATTGAGTCTTATTATGTGCTATCACATTCACCCAAATGTTATTTATATAAACAAATCAACTATTACTTATCATTCTAATACCAAGCATGGTTCCCTGAATGTGCTCACACATTTCAATCACATGTTCCAAATATCAATACATTGCGTCATTTAATTTGAAATTAGCCTTTACCAATGCTAACAACCATGTCATAGTCTAAAATCAACTCATACTCATTAGTCATAGTGCTACAACTAGCAACCACTTGCACTCAAGTGAATATGAACTTTCTCAACACATATTGTGTTAGTACAACTGTATTAAAAAAAGAGCATTAATTCATGCAATATCAAAATCAAATAATCATATCATGCACTTGATGAAGCATTCAAAAAAAATATAAACATACCCCCTTACTATCCATGGTCCATACTAAGATAGAAGGAGGAATCTACTATAATGAATCGATCCCCAATGTCCAATTATGGAAATGGGATCTTCAAAGTTCTACTAAATTTAACCACACTTTCCACAACTTGATTTTTGTTTCTCTTACATTTTGTATCAGATAAAATCATAAAAATTACACTTAATCCACTTGTAACATACTAACTATAAACATTCCAAATAATCATGCCAATTTTCCATTTCCTTAGATGCAACTTTTCAAATTCCTTGCATCCATCCTTTCAAATTCCTTGCATGCAACTCTTCAAATTATTTGCATGAAAATATTCATATATGAGATAAAGCAATATTGTCATACTACAATACTATCCCATCCAAAATATAGCATTTTCTTCAAACAATTACCATACTATTACATTCTCTTCAAAGAACTATTATACTATTACATTTGTATGTAAGCATTTATTCAAACACTTTACATGAAAATTAATATATCAAACTCTTTGCATACAAGTAAACATATATTAGCTACAAAAATAGTATTACATATCAATAATATCCCCAACCGAAAAAATCATACTCATTGGGGCATTTTATCAAACAATTTGTATGTAATTAATCACTGAACCATTTAAGTATTTCATCAAACACTTTGCATGCATACTAATATAGCGAATTATTCAACGCATAAATCTTAAATTGCAGTATAAAAAGTTATGGAAATTGAACGATATGATCATTGAGACTCTCCCTCACTATTTTTCAACTTTCAGCTTCAGAAGTTTCGTAGATGAAAATTTATAACAAAAATATCAACACAATTCTACTTGTGGGATAATTCTAGGAGCATTCAAGAATCTCTACTTCCACTTATCATATCTCCTAAAATATAGTGATTCAATGTCTGAAATTTTTCTCACAATATCAGTGGGATTTACCCTCATTGTGGAAAACATCTTAGCTCCTGATAATTCTCAGAATAAAAGCTATAACAGAAATTCCAATGTGACTTCTTTGAGGCCTAATTTTAGGAGCATGCAGAAGGTTCGACTTCCTCTTCTCATATATCCTAAAATATAGTGACCGAATATCTGAAATTATATGTCCCCTCTATGTGGACAATTTTCAGCTTCTGAAAGCTGACAAAAGATAATTTATTGCAAAAAATACAGCATGGCTTGTTTATATGTGCATTCAAGAAGGTCATAATCCTCATATCATAATTTCTAAAATATTATGAACCAATAGATGAAATTTTAACCACATTATATGTGGGATATACCCTCATTATGGGAAAATTTTCATATTTTGAAACTATACATATTAAGATATATAACAAAATTAAATTTGTTGTCGACATAAATTGTCACTCCTAGAGACAGCCTAGAGTTGCCATAGACCAGTGCCTAGGACATCTTATCATAGCAAGGATCACATAATATACCTTGGGTGTCAATCCAAAAGGCTCTCCTGCTATCTCTTGTGAAACAAGGAAATGAATTTAAATGAGACCAGAACTTACAGAAACTGCCACAGGGAAAGTAATGCTGCAGAGACAAGATGCAAAGCTCTAATACAAAAGCATCAGACAGTTAAGAGACAATTTACTGTAAAGAGGGCTGATTCAAGTAATATGCCACAGAAATCAAATATTAGAAGGTATATGCAGTGAAAGAAATATATGAAGATATTAGTTAACTTTGGACTGATACCCAGATACACAACAGAACCATATATGGGGTTATCATTCTAAGAATCCATACATGACAATGGCGTTTTAAAAGCACCCTCCCAAAACAACTAATATAGCAGAAAGATGGATTAAATGTACATCAAACAGCATATCATGCCTGAGCCATATTTAAAGTGCTTGACTGATCCAAGTATGGGTATCAACCTGGATAAATCCTTACCTAAAATCAGTGAGCCACTTGCATTCCAGTACATGATACAAGAAGAAGGATGAAATTAAATATTGTATTAAACACAGTAGAGAAGATTACATAATGTGGAATAACAAAGAACAGAATCCTCTAATACAGATATAACTCCTCCTCACTGAGACCCTACGGGCTCTGAGCCTTCATACAAGAGCCTTTACAAAATGTTTACAAAAATGCCTTTCACTGCACTATTTTCTGATAAAAATATGGAACCCCTACAATGTGTTTCTTCTCCGTTTTTATAGAAGAAACAGAAAACTCTAGAAGATGAGGTAGGTGATGCTCATTTAATTGGCTTAATTTAAACAAACTGGCGGAAAACCTTCGTGCCCACACTGCTGAATGACCATGCTGAGTTGTGTGTACTCTGCTGCCGGCAGAAATAAATGCACTAGGTATAAAATCTCTTCAGGAACACGGTATAGAGAGAAATTCACATGAACATTCTGTCCTTTCCTGAAGGAAACTCAGCTGAAATAAACTTTGAGGGCATTGTTTTCTGTGAAAAGATCTTTCTAGTGATCTGCAGGGCCTTCGATCTGGTACTTTTCCTCCAAAAGGTTATGTAAAATCCCCAAAGTCCTTAAATGCATTTCTTTAATCCCATGCTCTTCACTGATATTATCTATATGCGCCATTAATTCTTCATCTAATCAACCTGTGCATTTGAATGACCCTGGAGGGTTTAATATATCTAAATCCTTGCTTTCTTTAATGGTGGTCATATCATGGCATCTATCGGGTCTTTTTTCATAAATTTTGCTCCTGAAACATGGTCCTGTCATGCGTTCTCGGCTTCTGTAATGGAGGCGGTGAATCATGATAATTCTCTGCCACGGCAAACCTGCAAAACCAAAAACTTGTTAAATAAATCTAGCCACAGGGATGGTGAACGTGGTGGGGCTGATGGAAATGGTGGTGCAGACTTGGCGGAATGACGGAACGATACAGGGTGGTGGAGAGATGCGGAGAAACGATGGAGGACGGGTTGGTGATAGCTTTCCATGTAAAACGTTGAAATATGATTTATGAATGAAATATGAGAATGGAAGAGGAAAAACACGATAGGTGCATGGGATGATGTCATGGTGGGAGACTCGGTCAATAGGTGGTCACACAAATGATCTGGGCCACACGATCCTTAAATGAGATCAACAGTTTAAACTGCATTGGAGACCGATGGAAAGGCAGGCCCGGGACATTGTACGCTGGGCTTAACACATGCACATCTTCACAGCGCGGCAACCATCGGATGATGCCTTTCAGATCGAACGGCTCACACAGATTTCGCTGCACGTCTTGGGTCGGACGTTAACGCGTGAAATGAAGCGGTTTTGGGACCGTACAGAGGGACACGCGGCGATCAGCGTATGGAATCGCTGGCCGAAGGAGGAATGCCGCCTGCCCAGCAATGGTGGTGCGAAATAAACAGGTCGGTTTCTGAGTGGGCGCGGGCGCGGGGACCACCAAAGCAAAGGAGATCCAGGGCCATTGCTTTGTGTTTCAATCCAACGGTCCGGAGCGGGCATGATAGATATATACGTTAGGCGCCCCTGGGACTTAACACTCGGTCACGAGCTTCAATCATATAGACGATAAGATATGAGGGGCTAGGGCTGAAAGGGACTAGGCCTCCTATGACTTCGAATACGCGTCTGTGGTGCTTACTATTGCGTTTTAGAGGGCGGGAAAGGCACGGTAAGAAAAAATGAATTTCTTAAGCCGCGATAGAAAATTTGAAAGGTTCAGGAGGGGCTGATGGCCAAAAATTTTAATGGGGGGCTGACATGGATAAAATCGACTCCAACTGGGGACAGCACATTCATCCCTGGACATGTCGAGAACTCGGCAGACCTTCAGATACTCTTTTAGACGGCTCTGTCGTTCAGTCCCTCTACATTCTACTTCATAGCATGTCAGCACACGCCTTATTTAATCAAAAACAAAAAGGAAACTAATGTACAATATAATACATCAGACGTTCCCAGCCTGAATCAAAACTGGAAGTATGGCTTAAGAAATTGGCCATTTACAGGGGCGTCAAGCAGATCACCCTGTAAGTTTTCCAACATAAAGGTATTGTTGCCTCTCTGTTCCGCTATTTTGAAAGGACCAAACGACAGGGGATCAAATTTCCCATGCTTTCCTTTTTCAGCCCTCCGGATATCCCATTTGAGTACCAGATCTCCAATCTGCAATTTCCTGTCTTTTGCATGTTGATCAAATATGTGTTTCATTTTTTCCTGATATTCAGCTAATCTCTGGTTCACTTGGTTCCGTGTTTCCTCTAATTCCACCAACTGATTGATTCTCCTGACCATATTATCAAGCTCCTCCTGTCTTTCTTGCATGAAACGTGCCACTAGCAAGGCCAGCTGCACCAGAAACACTGTTGCTCGTCCATATACCAAATTATATGGAGATTTCCCAGTTGCTCTCTTGCTGGTGATTCTATTCGCCCATAGAGAAAATTTCAATTGGGAATCCCAATTCTTCTGATTCTCATTTATATTTTTCTTCAAGGCCCTCACCAAAGTTTTGTTGGAAGATTTTGCCAAACCATTTCCCTGTGGATAATAAGTTGTGGAGTGATTCAATGTAATATTATACTGCTGGCAGAAATTTACAAATTTTGCAGACTTGAAGGCCTGTGCATTATCAGTCACTATTCTAGCAGGACAGCCAAACCTGGATATGATATTTTCTTCCATGAACTTTATGATGACACCGTCAGTAGCATTCCTTGCAGGTATGGCTTACACCCATTTTGTAAAGTAATATGTGGCTGTCAATATCCATTTATGCTGTCCACTTGAGGGTGGGTGAATCTCACCTATAAAATCTATTCCCCATTGTTGAAATGGTTCATCTACATGAACTGGAATCAAGGGCAGAGCTGCCAATTTCTGTCTTTCAGCAAATTTCTGACACTTATCACATGCTCTGACCCAAGTCAAAACATCTCCAAATAATTTTGGCCAGTAGAACCCAGCCTTTAGGATTTTATGAGCTGTGGCCCTCCATTTGTAGTGTCCTCCACAGATTCCTTCGTGAAATTCCATCATTATACTTTCCACTTCATCCTCTGTGAGGCACAGGAGTAAGATTCCAGAAGGATCTCTCCAATATAGTTGCCCATTAGCAACTATGTACTTCTGTGATTTCAATCTTAAAGCCCTATATTTTGCTTTATCACAACTTCGAGGACAACTGAGTGTCAAAAGATATTCTACTATCTCTTTGTACCAAGGACTTGTGAGAAATTTCATGTGTACTTTCTGAGTAGCCATCTCCAACCCTTGTTGCTCTTTTTCATTTTCAGACTCTTCATTTGCTACCATGGACAAATTTATGCCTAGAGCTTGACAGTTTGATTCAGATAGCATTTTAGCAAGCCCCTGTCCTTTAATAAGCTTATTAGGTCTGATATCCAAATCATATTCCTGTATCTTTGCAATCCACCTCCCTCTTTTTCCTTCACTATCTCCCTGAATGAGAATGTCTTTGACAGCTGCTGTAGGGACATATGCAGTAATGTGAGACTGCAAAACATACGTTCTAAAAGCTTTGAGGGACTTCACCAGGGCATATGCCTACTTTTCTAATATATTGTATTTCAGTTCTGCATCATGGAGCACTTGGCTGAAAAAGGCAATAGGCTGCTCACATCCATCTTCATTTTTCTGCAGCAAAACTCCAGCTATTGTATGGGTTGAAGAAAATGAAAAAATCATAAATGGTTTAGTATAATCTGGCCCAGCTAGCACAGGAGCTTTATAAAATGCAGCTTTAATTCTAGCAAAGGCCTTCCGTGATTCTTGTGACCATTTCACCTCATTATTACTTTTTATCATATCTATTATATGCCTAACTATCTCAGCATAGTTAGGGATGAATCTTCTCAGAAAATTTATTCGTCCTAAAAATACCTGTACTTATTTTTTATTCCTGGGAAGAGGAATACCATTTATGACTTCTACTCTTTTGGGATATATCCTTACCCCATCTTTAGTCACAATATTTCCCAAAAGTTTGCCTTCCTCTAATGAAAATAAAGACTTTTTTGGATTAAGGGAAAGGCCATACCTTTTGCATTTTTCAAAGGTTCTTCGCAAATGTTCAATATGTTCAGCATCATTTTTTGAAAACACTGTAATGTCATCAAGGTACACCACCATAAATTTATCTTGCTCCCCAACAAAAGCAATGTCCATGGCCCTCTGAAAAGTGGCCCCTGCATTAATCAATCCAAAAGGCATCCTGGCATACATGAATGTACCCCATGGTGTGGTGAAAGCAGTTTTCTTCTGATCCTCCGGAAGTACAGCCACCTGGTTATAACCGGAGAAACCATCCATCATTGAAATTCTAGAGGCTCCAACCACTTTCTGCAGGATGTGGTCCATCTTGGGAAGTGGATAATTATCCTTCAAAGATGCTCTGTTTAAATTCTTGAAATCCACACATAGCCTTATTTCTCCATTTTTCTTTCGGACAGGGACCAAGTTTGCAACCCATTCTGAGTACCTTAATGGCACAATTATTTTGGCCTTTAATAACTTCTTATTTTCCTTCTCAATGGAGGGAAGCAGCAGAGGGTTTATCTGTCTGAGCTTCTGCCTATAAGGTTTTGCATCTTCCCTCAGAGGAATTTTATGCTGCATTATACTAATATCAAAATTTTTAAGGTCCTGATAGGACCATGCAAATACATCCTTGTATGACTGAAATAATTTCAAGTATTTTTCCTTATATTCCTCTGGGACCTTCTTGGACAATTTGACAATTTTGGGCTCAACCTCAGTACCCAAATTCAGATCTTCGACTTGATCTTCCTATACCACTTTACTAGACTGCGCTGGGACATCATTCTTGTCAAATAATCTTTCTAGAGGCACCAGCCCTCTAGGGATGACATTTCCTTTAAGCTGTAGCACTTTATTTCCTGCCATCTTCTCTTCCCAATTATTTTCTGAAACATTCTCAGCCTCATCTTCTTCACAATCGTCAATCTCCATATTGGAGAACTCCCCCACTGTCTCTAGAAATCTCTTCATCTGTTCATCATCTTCAAATACCTTCCAGTGCTTGGTGTTGTCCGGAATTGATGGCCTGTAATGCACCTCAACTTCATATCTTAAAAGAGGGTTCTGGGGAGGGCGGAAAGTACTAGCAGCCACAGCAAGTGAATCTGCCATTCTATTCTGCTCTCGGGGCATGAAATGGATATTAAATGCTAAGAAGAAATTCTCCACCATGTCCCACACTTCATTTCTATAAGCTCTCAGCCGTGGATGTTTGGTTTGACATTGATTTCTGACCTGTCTGACCACCAGCTCAGAGTCTCCCAGGACCTTTAAACACTGTATGCCCATGGTCCTGGCTGTTTGTAATCCCAATAGCAGTGCTTCATATTCAGATACATTATTAGTAGCTTCGTATTCCAATTTAAAAGACAGTGGGACCCATTTTCCCGTAAGAGAGATTAATAATACTCCAACTCCATTACCTTCTCTTGAATTGGCTCCATCAAAATGTAAAGTCCATACTCCTGCTTCATGGTCTTCTAAAGGCTGCTCAGTCTTGATTTGACAGAAGGAAGGTTCATGGGAGAAATTTTGATCTTCTTCTAACATCAAACATGAGAAATCTCCTTCCTTGCTGTAGACTGGTGAATTGTCTGAGCTGTCAGCCTTAGTCACCATCTTGACACATCTAGTTTCTCTGTATAACCTCCTCTCCTGGCCACCAAAAACAGGGATAGTGGCATAGGTTAAATCCAATTTGAGTGACCCAACAATTTTTGTTCCCCAAGACCTTGACAACAGCATGCCAAAGCGAGCTGGGATGCCAGCCACCACAATGTCCATTACTACACTTTTTGCTGGAATTTGGGCCAGATTGACCACTAAATCCTTAATCATCCCCAAGCATTTAACTCTTTTGGAATAAAATAAATAGAGGTCTTTGTATGGGCGTGTGATCTGTAGTCCTAGTTGTTCCATGACTAATAGAGGCATAAGATTATGGGAAGCCCCAGAATCTAACATACAATTGTGCAACAGCAGGTCATGAATCACTAGAGACACATAAAAAGGAGGAGTAGAGGGGTCTATCTCCTCAACATGTGGGCCAAAAACTACCATGGGTATTTCTTCTTGAAGATTAAGACTGTCTGGAGTTATTGGTGCTTCAGGAGGGAACAATAAAGAAGTGACTTGAGATTGATATAAAGGTTGTTTCAATAGTTCAGTCAAAGGGACTGGGATTTTGACTTTCTCAAGTTCTTTTTGCAAATTGAAAACAGGAGGGGGCTTTTCTATTACAACTTCTTTTGACTCTTTATTTTCAACTGGAGGTTTAACTCCTTTTGATACAGGCTCAGCACTAGGAGGAGTGGCTGCTTTTGAAGAAGAAGGAATTTGATCATTGGATTGCAAAGGTTTGTTTAGGGGGCTCTTACCTTTTTCTGTGGCTTTCTGCATCGTTGACTCCTTTTGAGCTGATACTTCCTTTTGAAGTGGCTCCTCTTCTTGATCTTGAGTCCGAGTTCTCTTCCTTGAAGACCTGAGATCATATTTTTTGTTAAAATGTGCTTGCATGAAATCATTAAACTGTTTGCAATAGTGATCAATTTTTGCATCTTCTGTGTCTCTGAGCTCTTCTCCTTCTTCATGCAATGGGCATTCGACTTCACCATTGTTAGAGAAAGCAAGATCTGCATCTTGCAGTTCATAGGAAGCATCTTCAGTGGAGTCATCTACTAGACCTTCCAGGTATAATGGGTGTGGAACTTGATCTTGTTGCTCCTTTGCTTCCCTTGGAAATATTTGCAGGGGTGGTTTCCTATACTGGGGATTGTAACCCCTGTTTGGAGCATTCTGGAAATTCTTGGAGGCTACATTCTTTGTCTCCAATTCAAGCTTGACTAGTTTATTAGAAAGATTCTTAATCATTTTGTTCATTTCTTCAATTATATCTGAGTCCTTATCCTGATTGGAGGTAGATACTTCCTCTTTACCCCTTCTTCTGGTATCCTGTTCGACTTTTCCTTTTAATTTTCCAGTGGAGGCAAAATTTTCTTCCAACTCAAGAACATCTGACTGAGCATCATCTAGGGTGGCAGGCTTCCTTTCTCTGAGAGAGAAACCAAAATCTGAGTCAAAGGCTGCTATGAAAACAACTTTGGCAGCATTCTGATGAGGCTTCATATCTGCAGGGAGATTTAGATATAACTTATTAAATCTTTTGGTAAATTCTGACACCCCTTCGTTATGTTTCTTCTTAAGTGTATTGAACTCAGTAAGACACTATCCATGATCTTTCTTTTCTCCCCATTTTATGAGAAAGGTATTTTCCATATCATCCCAAGTGGTTATGGAACGGTTTCCAAATGTCTTGAACCATTTTCTAGCTTCACCATCCAGAGATTGCACAAATAGTCTTAAGACTACATCCAAATGTTCTACATTAACGTTCTCTGCAAAAGAGCAGAAGGTCTCAAGATGTTTCTGAGCATCAATTTCATTTTCCCCATTAAATCTAGGCAGAAGTTTCAAGTAATCTTGTGGCATATCATTCAGCACTTGAGGTAATGCTAGGGGAGCATATTTGTTTAACAAAAAAGCTGGAACATTACCATTGGAGGAGGTGAGGTTGTGCAACAATCTGATGCACAAAGGGAGGAAGAGGTGGAGGTGGAAGTGGAGTATGAATAACAACAGGAATATATTGTACAACAGCCTGAGGTGTAGATGGGAACAGTTCACGGTTAACAGCAGCTACTTCAGTGACTTCTTTAACTTCTTCGACCTCAGGAGTAGGGTGAAGATTAGCTTTAATCCTAGCACTTCCCCTGGGTGGGCTATCTGAATAATATTATGTGTCTCCCACAGTGGAGTCGAGATTTTCTACTTGGATTTCTTGAGAAGAAGAGGATGGATAATCTTCTACAGAATATTCAGGGATTTCAGCAAAAACTGGTTTGTTCTCTTTCCAAACTCTTCTATGAATGATATTTTTTGGGTCAGACACGGAATGTGTTTTTGATTGTGATGTATCTGACCTCAAGTGTGGCTTACGGGGAGCCAGGGCTACAAATGGATTTATCAAATAAACAACAGTGTGGAGTCGCCAAGGTGAGAGATATGCAACTCTTCAACTCTCTGTGCTCACCTGATTAGAGAGTGAATAAAGTTTGTCGAGGCCCAGGGAAAATAATATTCTTAAATTCGTCCCCGGCAACGGCGCCAGAAAGATGTTGTCAACATAAATTGTCACTCCTAGAGACAGCCTAGAGTTTCCATAGACCAGTGCCTAGGACATCTTATCATAGCAAGGAGCACATAATATAACTTGGGTGTCAATCCAAAAGGCTCTCCTGCTATCTCTTGTTAAACAAGGAAATGAATTTAAATGGGACCAGAACTTACATAAACTGCCACAGGGAAAGTAATGCTGCATTGACAAGATGCAAAGCTCTAATACAAAAGCATCAGACAGTTAAGAGACAATTTACTGTAAAGAGGGCCGATTCAAGTAATATGCCACAGAAATCAAATATCAGAAGGTATATGCAGTGAAAGAAATATGAGAAGATATTAGTTAACTTTGGACTGATACCCAGATACACAACAGAACCATATATGGGCTTATCATTCTAAGAATCCATACATGACAATGGCGTTTTAAAAGCACCCTCCCAAAATAACTAATATAGCAGAAATATGGATGAAATGTACATGAAACAACATATCATGCCTGAGCCATATTTAAAGCGCTTGACTGATCCAAGTATGGGTATCAACCTGGATAAATCCTTACCTAAAATCAGTGAGCCACTCGCATTCCAGTACATGATACAAGAAGAAGGATGAAATGAAATACTGTATTAAACACAGTAGAGAAGATTACATACTGTGGAATACCAAAGACCAGAATCCTCTAATACAGATAGAACTCCTCCTCACTGAGACCCTACGGGCTCTGAGCCTTCATACAAGAGCCTTTACAAAATGTTTACAAAAATGCCTTTCACTGCACTATTTTCTGATAAAAATCTGGAACCCCTATAATGTGTTGCTTCTCCGTTTTTATAGAAGAAACAGAAAACTCTACAAGATGACGTAGGTGATGCTCATTTAATTGGCTTAATTTAAAAAAAAATGGCGGAAAACCTTCGCGCCCACACTGTTGAATGACCATGCTGAGCTATGTGTACTCTGCTGCCGGCAGAAATAAATGCACTAGGTAGAAAATCTCTTCAGGAACATGGTATAGAGAGAAATTCACATGAAAATTCTGTCCTTTCCTGAAGGAAACTCGGTTGAAATAAACCTTGAGGGCATTGCTTTCTGTGAAAAGATCTTTCTAGTGATCTACAGGGCCTTCGATCTGGTACTTTGCCTCCAAAAGGTTATGTAAAAGCCCCAAAGTCCTTAAATGCATTTCTTTAATCCCATGCTCTTCACTGATATTCTCTATCTGCGCCATTAATTCTTCATCTGCTTAATCAGTGCATTTGAATGACCCTGGAGGGTTTAATAGATCTAAATCCTTGCTTTCTTTAATGGTGGTCATATCATAGCAGCTATCGGGTCTTTTTTCATAAATTTTTCTCCTGAAACATGGTCTTGTCATGCGTTCTCGGCTTCTGTAATGGCGGTGGTGAATCATGATAATTCTCTGCCGCGGAGAACCTGCAAAACCACAAACTTGTTAAAGAAAGCCAGCCACGGGGATGGTGAACGTGGTGGGGTTGATGGAAATGGTGGTGCAGACTTGGCGGAATGACGAAACGATACGGGGTGGCGGAGAGATGCAGAGAAACGATGGAGGACGGGCTGGTGATAGTTTTCCATGTAAAACGTTGAAATATGATTTATGAATGAAATATGAGAATGGCGGAGGAAAAACACGATAGGTGCGTGGGATGATGACGTGGTGGGAGACTTGGTCAACAGGTGATCACGCAAATGATCTGGGCCACACGATCCTTAAACGAGATCAACAGTTTAAACTGCATTGGAGACCGATGGAAAGGCGGGCCCGGGACATTGTACGCTGGGCTTAACACATGCACATATTCACAGCGTGGCAACCGTCGGATGATGCCTTTCAGATCGAACGACTCGCATAGATTTTGCTGCACGTCTTGGGTCGGACGTTAACGCGTGAAATGGAATGATTTTGGGACCGTACAAAGGGACACGCGGAGATCAGCATATGGAATCGCTGGCCGAAGGAGGAATACCGCCTGCCCAGCAATGGTGGTGCAAAATAAACAGGCCGGTTTCTGAGTGGGCGCAGGCGCGGGGACCACCAAAGCAAAGGAGATCCAGGGCCATTGCTTTGTGTTTCGATCCAACGGTCCGGAGCGGGCGTGATAGATATATACGTTAGGTGCCCTTGGGACTTAACACTCGGTCACGAGCTTCAGTCATATAGACGATAAGATATGAGGGGCTAGGGCTGAAAGGGACTAGGCCTCCTATGACTTCGAATACGCGTCTGTGCTGCTTACTGTTTGGTCAATTTATTGTGTCCTAAATTGCTAACATAAATTATCAACCAGGGATTCGTAAGCTGACAAAGTGTGGCGCACTATATGTGCAAGATAACCTATCTCTTACTTTTTGTCGTTTTTGGATTTTTATTGATCTTGGTTGGTTTCCTAATGTGAGATGGAAATTATAAAAGACAAGTATGGTTATGAATATTCAAGGCAATGATGTACTTTATAATGATTTACCAAACTTCAAACTTAAAAATGAATTTGAAACATACAATGACAAAACTTGAAAGGAAATGAAAATGCGCTGCTAGCCTAATAAATCAAATAGTGAACTATTGAGCATGAAAACCAAATTATCCTTGCTGCTGTCTAAACACAAAAGAAACTATGCTTAAAGAAATCCAAGAATTGCAACAAAGTAAATCTAAATCAAATTATATCAACTTATATTCTGATCCCTCACCATTAGTCCAGCTATGGCTTTCGGAGGTAACCATAAACAACTTGAGCAATCTGATATCTAATTTGCAGAAAAAGAAACTAATATCAAACTACACACTCATACTTCAATCCCTCATCATCAGTCCAGCTGTGGCTTTCGGAGGTAACTGAAAATGACATGAGCAATTTAATATATCTAATTTGCAGAAAGTAAACTAATATCAAACTACACACTCATACTTCAATCCCTCACCATCAGTCCAGCTGTGGCTTTCGGAGGTAACTGAAAATGACATGAGCAATTTAATGTATCTAACTTGCAGAAAGTAAACTAATATCAAACTACACACTCATACTTCAATCCCTCACCATCAGTCCAGCTGTGGCTTTCGGAGGTAACTGAAAATGACATGAGCAATTTAATATATCTAACTTGAAAAAAGTAAACTAATATCTAACTACACACTCATACTTCAATCCCTCACCATCAGTCCAGCTGTGGCTTTCGGAGGTAACTGAAAATGACATGAGCAATTTAATATATCTAACTTGCATAAAGTAAACTAATATCAAACTACACACTCATACTTCAATCCCTCACCATCAGTCCAGCTGTGGCTTTCGGAGGTAACTGAAAATGACATGAGCAATTTAATATATCTAAATCTAACTACTGAAACAAATGTGCAAGATTGAAATAAACAAAGCAGTGCTGGAATTAAACAAAAAGTAAATTAGCAGTAGAACAATATTGATTCCATGTCATTAGTCAAAAGATATGCAAATGCCCGGGCTGCCATGAAAAATTATGCTAAAAGCTATGATTTCAGAAAGCAATCTAAGTAAGGAAATATGACAAAACAGAATTGAAAGCAACTTATCTAGAAAACATGCAAAACCTCCTTGAATAGTAGGGGCCCTCTGCTACCAATTTGGTGTAATCCTTCTTCAACTCCTTAAAATTGTAATCAAAACACCATCAAGGAACTTCTTTATTGAAAAACTTCACAAATCTACATCCCATTCCATCTTAAGCTTTGTTACAAATCTACTTCCTCATTACTTTCTCATTACTTTCTCATTACCTATGATAGGAGAAAGCTTCTCCTATTTATACAAAATATGAGGAGACATCTCATTAATGGGAGTCCATGAATCTCTCCCTCCATCTCTAGAGTTACAATCAAAATAGGAAATGATAAGACACATGTCTTTCTAGAGTTTCAACACAACTTAAGGAATGAGACACATATCCTCTTAGAGTTTCAATACAACAAGGAAGTGAGACACATATCCTCTTGATCCCATAATCTTCTCCAACCAAATTCGAATTTGGATTTAGAGTGCCACATAAGGGTCTTCTAGAAGTCTCTTTTTGACCTACACATGTCACAAAACTCATAACACATATATAGATATATGAAACTATGTTAATTTTCTAGTTTCTAATCATAAATTCACTTAAAATACATAAAATAAATAACTTTGGAAAACAAGGATCCTAACCTATATATTTATGAAAATGGTTACTTGATGTAGGGTTTTAAGTCAAATGACTATGAAATAAGAGCTAAATGGTTATGACATAATGGAAATATGTATGAATATGGAAGACACTTTTGAGACTCAACATACCCCCCAACTGAAGTTGTTGCATGTCCTCATGCAACTATTGCAATGATTCATTTGTCCATGAGTTGATATTTTATGAGTTTTGACTCATATAGATTCATTCCAAACTTTGCTTCTTGATATTTTCCTTTTTGGCAAAGTATAATACATTTGATTGCAACATTTTTTTATTTTTTTTTCAATGGTTGGTTCTTGTGTGACAACCATTTTTTTTTTTTTTTTTTTTTTTTGAGCATTGGTTCTTGTATAACAATGCTTTATTTTCTTTGTTGCATCAAAGTTTATGAAAACATTTAGAATCAATTACTTCATCAATGAATTGATCAATTGCAAGGCATATAATCTTTTGGATCATGTTGCAACAATAGTTGGTTGGGAAGTATATGTGGGTGGAAATGAAATGAAAATGTGTGATAGTGTATGACATGTGGATATGAAATGATGTCCTTTCCCCCCCAACTAAAGATATGACAATGTGAAAAAGGGAGTGAGGAATTTTTCCAAAGTTATAATTTTAGCATTCTAATGAATTACATGACTAAAAATTAGAAAACAACATACCTTCACTTACCTTAAATGTGGATGAGTTGTGTATGTGTGGTGGCTGCAAAATTCTAATCATATTCTTCTTCAAGTGGCTGAACAAGAGGAGTCATGGATAAAGAGATAAGATGACTTTTTATTGCTCCTACTAAAACTTGCTGAATCTGCTCCAAAATGCTGAAAATAATAGTCTTCATGCCTTCAAAACTCATTGACATAATTCCTACTATGTGAAAAGATGTTCTGATGTCGAACATAGTAGGAAATTGTTGACTTAGTGGCCATTAATGGATGCCACTAGTCAACACGAGAACTCTCACCATTGATGACAATGAGAGTCAAGATGCCCAAACACATCTTGCTAGGTACGAATGATTTTGCTGATGTCGAGTCACCTAGAAGATCTAACGAACAAGAGACATTAATGTATTCCCATTGTTTGTCAGCATGAGAACTTTCCATTAAGGCATGCAAGCCTCAAGGTGTTTTACAAAGAACTTAGACTCAAAGGACTATAGACTCAATAGTTTGCATTGAAGCAGGGCTTATTTGCGGAATGAAAATGACAAGAAATGGAAGATGGAAATGGAAGATGAAAATGGAAATGGGAAATAAGCATGTGAATGAGCCTCTTGCTTTTATTTGTGGGTTATGAATGGACAAAAAGAAATGGAAAGTGGATGTGAATGTAAATGGAAAATATGAAGTGAAATGAGGTGAATGGTTTATTATGAGGTATGGATATGATGGAGACAATAGTATCTGAAAGTTTTTCAAATGTTTGGATCTGATTTTGCATCAGCATATTTCCTCCTCTTTGTTGCTGATCATCATCTTATGAAACAAATTGGTCTCTTAGAGAGACACCATTCTCTTGTAGTTATTTGTCTTTCCTCCTGGAACCTGCAAAAAAAACTAATACTTATTCTGCAATGGAATGTAAGATTATCAAAGGAGAGAGGTGATCAATCTCTCTAGTTATGATATTTACACACAAAACTAAGAATTTGTATTAATAAAACAAGTTCTCAAAAGAAAAAAATTCAAAAGAATTTATACCTATTTTGGAATTAGTGCCTCAAGTTGAATGTTGCTTCTTTTCAGCAATTTATTTCATTATTTACCATTTCAAACTCTAATGATGGATTTCTAATTGTGTAGATCTTGTTGATACCTTTCCAACGATACTTAAATCATCAAAATCTGCTTTTGTATGAGAAAGTTAGGTTGATTTGAGCAATGAGATTTTTCAGCTGCGGAATTGGAGAACAGCTACGGAATTGGACTTTAGCTGCAGAATGTCGACGGTTTCTATAGCTCAAAATCTTGAATAAAAAGTTAGCCATTCATCTTTCATCATCAGTTCAAAATTAATCAATACCTTCAAATAACTTATTCATTTCATTGATTCAAATTTTTTTTTTTTTTTTTTTTAAATATTATATATGTTACATTTTTTTTTTTTTTTAAATATATACATATATAATTTAAACAAAGCAATTTATTAAATAAGAAAATTAAAAATAAAAACTAAAAACAAGAATGCCATTCTCCTATTGTATACAGGCGAACTCTAATGTGAACCACCACCTGCCAATAAATTGCTCTAGACCAAAAACATAAAAGAGAAACATTGCAAGTGATGCTGGAAGAAGATAACTGATGAAATCCCATACATAAGAACAGAAACCCCGCTAATAATCTGTTGGTGTTTTGCGTTTACTTCACGTTCCTTTACAATTGGCACAGCAAAAGATGAAGGAATGAAAGTGAAAGCAATGTTGACAATAATTTTAGCTGCAGCAAATCAAGATCCAAAGAAGTTGGGAGCTGATGCATATGACTTGGCTGTAATGAAGAATGCTACTACATTTGTTGTTGTTGGTATAAATGTTTCAATCTTTGTGCATCCTTTATCAGCAATTTTATGTTCAACATTTTTATTAACTTTTCTTGAGTAAGACCAGTGATACGCTTCTTGAGAGCTTGATTCCCTAAAAAGTCAGAAGTGTCAGCCGTTCAAACAATGCAAGGGAGAAGAATTAATGAAATCCAACATTCAGAAAGTAGACGAAGTCAATTTGAATTCAAAAATGAGTAGAACGTGAGTTGAATGCCACGATAAGAATTTGATTTCATTTCAAATTCGTCTTCTTCAGATTATCAAAGAAAAGTGCCGTTCAAACTCTCCACTGTTCAAACAGAAAACCGTTTTCCCTCACGCGGCAGGAAAAAATGGCCTTCAAAGAACCAAGAAATTATCCCAGACCGCCACGAATTTTGTAAAACGATTTCTGGGTTATCTAATTGACCACGTTGGCGAAAAAACCCATGTCTTATTTTTTCTAAATTCATCTCCGTTTGGCCAATTCGTGCTTTCAAAGTTTGACGTTTTTCTCTGTTTTGCGTTTTTCGGTTTGTGAATAATTTTTAACAAGATTCTTAATCCTTTCTGGATCGGAGTACTCAAGCTTGTCTTCAGTGTTTAAATGTAGAGTAATGCTCGTTCCTCTTGGAATAAATCTATCAGAACCAGCTTCCTTGCGGCTGTACAAGCTGTGTACTATCAAATCCAAAAGGTGACTAACCTCTGCTTGATACTCATGTTTTTTTAACGGATTAGTCTGTTGTTTCCTGTTGTGCTACTGTGGTTTCATACCTAGCAATGCCAAGTATTGTTTGCTTTATCTTCAAGTTTGAAGCAGCAGAAAAACCAGCTGTCTGCTCACAGTTTAGTAATCTTGATTTCCCAGTGCGACATAACTCCAAAGAGGTAAATAGCCGTGAAAGGCAGTGGGCTGTTTCGTTTTGTTTACAAACGAACCGTGAGCAGCAATTTTGGAACGGGGATCTTTTTGAAGGGACTCATCTGGTTTTCATTAGGTTTGTAGAGCATTGCAGATTTTGTTTTAACAATTGCAAAGGTTGGATCTGCGTCTTTGGTTTCGTTTTACAAAGGCCATCTCATTTTGTTTATTGATTTGTTTTTGTTTTTGTTTTTCAAATTTTTTTTTAATTTTTTTTTGTTAATAAAACTATATGTTATATTTTTAAAAATTAAAAATACACATATATATTTTACTAAGCAAAATGATTTTTTATTTATTTATTTGTTTTGTTAATAAAATTACACATGTTAAATTTTGAAAAATTAAAAATATACATATGTAATTTACTAAACAAAACAATTTATTGAATTTTTTTTTTCTTTTTTTTTTCCTTTTTTTTTAAAATGATTTGTTATTAAAATTATATGTATATTTTCAAAAATTTTAAAAATATACATATATATCTTAGTAACAAAACAATTTAATTTTTTTATTTTTTATTTTTATTTTTTCATTTATTTTTTATTTTTATTGATTTGTTTAATAAAATTATATATGTTATATTTTCAAAAATTTAAAAATACACATATATATTCATTAAACAAAACAATTTATTGAAATCAAAGTTTTTCATGAAAACAATTTTTTTTTTAAATTGTTGAATCAATTGAAATGATGAAGTTTTATTTTGTCTCCTTTTTTTTTTTCTTTTTCACATAACAATTATTTTTCTGATCCTCCAGATCACACAAAGTGCAAGAGGAGAGCATACTCAAGAATTATTAATTTTTTTACATAACAATCCTTTTTCTGATCCTCCAGATCACACGAAGTGCAGGAGAAGAGCATACTCAAGAATTATTAATTTTTTTTAGATGTAAGAAATAAGGCTACCTAGTTACACTTCCCCGGCAACGGCGCCAAAATGTTTGGTCAATTTAGTGTGTCCTAAATTGCTAACATAAATTATCAACCAAGGATTCGTAAGCTGACGAAGTGTGGCGCACTATATGTGCAAGATAACCTATCTCTTACTTTTGTCGTTTTTGGATTTTTATTGATCTTGGTTGGTTTCTTAATGTGAGATGGAAATTCTAAAAGACAAGTATGGTTATGAATATTCAAGGCAATGATGTCCTTTATAATGATTTACCAAACTTCAAACTTAAAAAGGAATTTGAAACATACAATGACAAAACTTGAAAGGAAATGAAAATGTGCTACTAGCCTAATAAATCAAACAGTGAACTATTGAGCATGAAAACCAAACTATCCTTGCTGCTGTCTAAACACAAAAGAAACTATGCTTAAAGAAATCCAAGAATTGCAACAAAGTAAATCTAAATCAAATTACATCAACTTATATTCTGATCCCTCACCATTAGTCCAACTATGGCTTTCGGAGGTAACCATAAACAACTTGAACAATCTGATATCTAATTTGCAGAAAAAGAAACTAATATCAAACTACACACTCATACTTCAATCCCTCACCATCAGTCCAGCTGTGGCTTTCGGAGGTAACTGAAAATGACATGAGCAATTTAATATATCTAACTTGCAGAAAGTAAACTAATATTAAACTACACACTCATACTTCAATCCCTCACCATCAGTCCAGCTGTGGCTTTCGGAGGTAACTGAAAATGACATGAGCAATTTAATATATCTAACTTGCAGAAAGTAAACTAATATCAAACTACACACTCATACTTCAATCCCTCACCATCAGTCCAGCTGTGGCTTTCGGAGGTAACTCAAAATGACATGAGCAATTTAATATATCTAACTTGCAGAAAGTAAACTAATATCAAACTACACACTCATACTTCAATCCCTCACCATCAGTCCAGCTGTGGCTTTCGGAGGTAACTGAAAATGACATGAGCAATTTAATATATCTAATCTTGCAGAAAGTAAACTAATATCAAACTACACATTCATACTTCAATCCCTCACCATCAGTCCAGCTGTGGCTTTCGGAGGTAACTGAAAATGACATGAGCAATTTAATATATCTAAATCTAACTCCTGAAACAAATGTGCAAGACTGAAATAAACAAAGCAGTGTTGGAATTAAACAAAAAGTAAATTAGCAGCAGAACAATATTGATTCCATGTCATTAGTCAAAAGATATGCAAATGCCCGGGCTGCCATGAAAAATTATGCTAAAAGCTATGATTTCAGAAAGCAATCTAAGTAAGGAAATATGACAAAACAAAATTGAAAGCAACTTATCTAGAAAACATGCAAAACCTCTTTGAATAGCAGGGGCCCTCTGCTACCAATTTGGTGTAATCCTTCTTCAGCTCCTTAAAATTGTAATCAAAACACCATCAAGGAACTTCTTTATTGAAAAACTTCATAAATCTACATCCCATTCCATCTTAAGCTTTGTTACAAATCTGATTCCTCATTACTTCCTCATTACTTTCTCATTTCTTATGATAGGAGAAAGCTTCTCCTATTTATACAAAATATGAGGAGTCATCTCATTAATGGGAGTCCATGAATCTCTCCCTCCATCTCTAAAGTTACAATCAAAATAGGAAATGATAAGACACATGTCTTTCTAGAGTTTCAACACAACTTGAGGAATGAGACACATATCCTCTTAGAGTTTCAATACAACAAGGAAGTGAGACACATATCCTCTTGACCCCATAATCTTCTCCAACCAAATTCGAATTTGGCCTTAGAGTGCCACATAAGGGTCTTCTAGAAGTCTCCTTTTGACCTACACATGTCACAAAACTCATAACACATATATAGATATATGAAACTATGTTAATTTTCTGTTTCTAATCATAAATTCACTTAAAATACATAAAATAAATAACTTTGGAAAACAAGGATCCTAACCCATATATTTATGAAAATGGTTACTTGATGTAGGGTTTTAAGTCAAATGGCTATGAAATAAGAGCTAAATGGTTATGACATAATGGAAATACGTATGAATATGGAAGACACTTTTGAGACTCAACACTTACTATTGTGTTTCAGAGGGCGGGAAAGGCACGGTAAGCAAAAATGAATTTCTTAAGCCGCGATAGAAAATTTGAAAGGTTCAGGAGGGGCTGATGGCCAAAAATTTTAATGGGGGGCTAACATGGATAACAAAATCGACCGTACTCATTAATCCCATCCCGTCCAAGTTTTTGAACCTAGAAGCTCTAATATCACTCTGTAACCACCCCACCCCACATTTACCTGCTTTAACATAATTACCAAGGTATACATGAGCTGGTAGTTACTATGCATGACCCAAATCCCATGGTGTAATTACTTAAATGGGGTCTAATTTTCCAACGCGTGTTATTGATTTTTACAAACACTTTGCATACATAGTACTTGTAAGTCATGGATTCATATCTTGGTCACCGTTCACATTAGTTTCATCAGATGCTAATCAAGAATTTTTGCCTCCCTCACATACTTGCGACAACAAACACGTATTATATCATGCATCGATATAAAATAACTAAGAGCCTTTCAAACCATGAATTAGATCTAGATCGAAAGCACATTGTATAATAATCAATACACCATGCATGTAGCTTATACTTAACCAAAAATAAAGCCATGATAATCCAGTTATGTAAACAATAGTGAATAAGGAACTATGCTCATTGATCATCAATACATAATATCACATATTAACTTATGAAAATTACCAACCAAGTCAGTTATTTCCGTGTACCACCCGACCATAGACATGGATGAGCCAAATCTCTCTTCAACTAGTCACCTCAGTGCCATATTATAAGCGTGAATGTGGTAACTCATAAAATAAATCAATCAAAATAAAACTAGGGCTTCCAGAGGCCAAAATACATCAGCCCTCAACCAGTTATTCCACCTCATGGTGGAACATCCCTAACCATCACCGGATTGGTCTCTATCAAAGTTGACCAGGGCTCCAGAGTGTTTGTCCCAACCAAGGATCCACGACTAGTAACTCAACCCACAATTGTTGTTAGGCTCTAGAGAATTTTTCCAACCAAGGCTCGAGGACTAATAAATCAACCCACCAAGGGATTTGTATTTTTTTTCCAACCAAGTCTGCAAGACTAGTAACTCAGCCTAAGAGGTTACTTGGCTCCAAAGGGTTTGTCCAACCAAGGCTCTAGGAACTAGTAACTCAGCCCATAGCTAAAGGAACATTAAAACCAACCAGAAAAGCAAACAATGAAATGAACCCAAAACACCTGGCTATCCACGAAATGGCAAGGCTAGGAAAATACAATATAAATCCAAGCAATGCTCCATGCCAATGATATATCATAACCAAGAAACCACATGCATATTCCATGCATTCCAAAACTAGTGAGGAAACCATACATGTAACTAGATACCTAAAAATAAATCTAGTTGTAGCTACTGATCTTTATGGCTTCTTGCACTTTCCTACCTTTCCTTTGACTTTTTTCTCCAAATCCAAAGTATGCCACACTCCTCCAATAATGATAGAAGAAAAATCTAAGTGTCTAAGAGTATGAGAGAGGGAGTAGAACGAGAGCTCCACTATAAATCTGACAAAATATTGAGCACAAAAATCTTGCCTACTAATCCTCAAAATATTTTTTTATCAATGAGGCCTCTATTTTCCTAAATTTCTATTGTTTTCCTTCATTTTCCTCCTCACATGAAACTTGTGACCTTTCACCTCTCTTTTATCCTATTTTCATTTATTTTCATAAATAAAATTCCAATTAATGCTTGATGCCTTTCCAAACTCTTTGCCATTGCCTTTGCCAATTTCCTTTAGCCATAATAAACCAAATGAAAACCCACTAGGATTATTTTCTGACCATCCATCTTGTAATATGTGTCCCATGACCTTGGTCTTATATTTTTTTTTTACAAGGATTTTTAACCAGGGTTGTTACAACCATGATGGGGAGCGTGTCGAACATGCACTTATGTGCATCATTCCACATGACGGGATGTAGAGAGATTTTCAGTGACCTGGAGGAGAAATATTTGTAGATGCACATCAAGCTGGGGGGACAAAAAAAGGTATAGCGTTATCGAGATTGATACAATCACCTTTCAAAGGGAGTTAAGCTCCCCTTTCAAGCTCAAGGATGTCACATTCATTCGGCGTATAAAGAAAAATCCCATCTCTGTTGCAGTTTTGGAAGACCGAGTTTATGATGTGATCTTCAACAAAGGAAATTAATTCCTGAGACACATAGCCACAAGACAGGTGAATAATATCAGGGTTTCTATGAAGAAATTGTATAAGCTAGATGTGGAAGACTATGTTTCATTAAGCACTAAAGTGGAGAAGGTGAAAACATGCAATGTCGACGAACTTTTGCATGGAATACATGGCCATTTGCATCATGGCACCCTAAATATTATGTAGCAAATAACCACAAGCCTCCTTAAAGGAGCACTTTAGTAGAAGGATGTATGCAAAGGATATACCTTGGGGAATTACACAAAATCCACATTCCATGATCAGGACAACAAAGAATATGCAATCTTATAAAGGATCCAATCTGATGTCTATGGACCTTTATCAACAGCCTCCACCACCAGATAGAAATATTTTGTCATTTTTATTGATGAATCCTCACGGAAGTGTTGGATATTCTTCATGCGGAAAAAATATGAGAAATTCTCCAAGTTCGTAGAATTCAAGGCAATGGTAGAGAAATAAACCAACAAGAAGGTGAACTCTCTCATGAGCGATAATGGAGGTGAGTATGTGTTGAATAAATTTAAAAAAAAAATGTGTGAAAGAACGCATTCGATGAGAGTTAATAGCATCCCACAACCCACAGTAGAAAGGGGTTTCTGAGAGAAATAATTGTAGCAATGTGGCACCTGCGAGGGTAATGTTTCATGACCAAGTCCTACCACTACATTTTTGGGCAAAGGCATGAAACATAACCGTCTATTTGTAGAACCATATTCCTCATCGTATTATTGGCATGAGTACACCAAAGGATGCTTTCTGATGGATAAATTCAGATGTGTAACACTTTAGGATTTTTGTAGATTCCATTTACTACCATGTCTCCAAAGAATCAAGGAGTCGACAACAAATTGGAGGTATTTGTGGGTTACACATAAACTCCTCACAACTACCATGTGTAATTTCCATCCCTCAGAATGACATTTGTGCAAAGGGATGTAAAGTTTGGTGAGGAGAAAGTGATGTGGTGCTCTCTCGAGACGGAGCTTTAGATCCCACCAGAGGAGGATATTTTAGCTCCAAAGGGGGAGCCTCAAGAAGTTGTGTAGAAACCAAAATTTGAGGAGAAGAGAGTGGATATGGCCATTCAAGAAGAACCATCAAGAGAAGTAAGAAAATAACCAAGGAAGTAGATAGACTTGTGGCGGATGCAAGGGAGAACGACGTGGGAGCTCTTGCAAATTTGCATAGGTAGAGAAGGTCACCTGATCAGTACAGTAGCTACATGGATCTAATGAATGAGCTTGTAGAGACTAAACCTTCCTCTTTCGAGGAAGTATTAGAGAAACCTGTATGGGTTGATGAAATGATGGAGGAATACAAATACATTATAAATAACATTGTTTGGGAAGTGGTCCCGAGACCAGCAGGTAAATTAGTTTTGTGTTCAAGATGGATCTTCAAGGTAAAGCATGTAGCAGAGGAAAGCATACAAAATTATAAAGCCAGATTTGTGGCCAAGGGGTACTCTCAAGTTGAGGGAATTGAATATTAGGAGACGTTTGCTATTATAGCAAGGTACTTATCCATTAGATCAATTCATTCTATGGCTACGCAGATGGGATGAAATATCCACTAGTAATTTACCAATGGACTTATTGAGGAGGAGGTGTACATCGAGTAACCAAAAGGATTTGAGACATTTCATCAAGAGTCTCATGTGTGAAAAATAAAGCGAGAATTTTATGGTCTCAAAAAAGAACCACATGCTTGATACACTAGGATCGATAGCTATGTCACTAATTTGGGCTTCACAAAAAATGAAGTGGATCCAAACCTCTATCATATCTTCGTAGAAGGTAAATTTCTTATTATTGTCTTATATGTTGATGTTTTATTTTTAACTAGTTATGAATAGTTGATCGGATCTTGCAGGGAGGACCTTACAAGATAATTCTAAATGAAGGACATGGGTCTCATGCAGTGCTTCCTCGGTTTGGAAGTATGGCAAGGTGACAAGGAACTGTTTTTCTCTCAACGAAAGTACGCAAATGAAATACTACAAATATTGCGCACTGAGAGTTACAAATTGTTCAGTCCCTATATTACTAGTGTAGTCCCTTATTGTTGGTAGTGTAGCCCCCTTATGGTTATTTTTGTACCCCTACAACCCCCATATTGTTATTATTGTGCCCTTACATTATTATTTTTAGGTCGGCTAGGATTATATTGTGACCCCATGGACTCCTATATATAGAAAGGAGATTTTTTCATTTCTATCATGCAAGAATTGTTCACTTATGCAATGTAAAGAAGGTTGCCCCCCCAAAGTGGATTATTTCTAAGTTGTTTATCTCTCTTTTCTTCTATTCTTGGAGATGGTTTCATAACATTTGGTATTAGAGATTTGGATTCTAGGGTTCCATTGCTCTGAAAAGGTCATCGTGGCATTTTCACTATAGCTTTTTTTCTACGAAGGTTCAGAAGTTGAAATTCTTACCAAGAAAAGTTGAAATCTTGAGGAACTTCATCTAAACATTTCAGATCTTGGTTCACAATATTTTCAGAGATATGATATGTGGAACTTAGGGTTTTTTCAAGCTCCCGAATTTCATCTAAAAAATGTTACCTTGGAAAATTTTTCATAAATATCTCTTCGAGCATCAGATTGGAATTATGTAAAAGGTGGCAGAAATTAAACGGAAGTTGGTTTCCTATGTATCAATTTTAGAGTCGAAGGAGGAAACAGTGACACGTGGAATGCCATACAAGTTTGCTCTACTGAACTAGTCCATAATTAGGTCATTGTGGGAGATTGGGCATAACTTTGGCTCAAAGCATCCAAATTAGGTCATACCTATGGCATTCGAAAGAAGATTCAGAGGTCTACTACAGGACTGAATTTTAGATATTGGAGATCTGAAATCATAGAGATAATTTAGTTTCAATATCGAGCTCCTCAAAAGCAAGAAAAAGGTGTGTAATTTTTTCAAATTGCATAAGTCTTTTTTTAGAGTGTAAGCTTCTGTGATTCATATATAATTTAATCATAAATCTTATGGAAAATCACATAATCAATTGAGAAATTGATTTTTTCAAGCTACTTAGTGTAGTTCATCATCAGGAGAATGGTGGTTGTGTTGATCTACATCCATCAATATATATAATTCAGAAATGAAATGATAAGGTCAAAATTTCAAATATAAATTAATGAAATTTAACGTTAATAAATTAAAATATTATAATCAATATAGTTAAATAAAATAAATAAATAAAATTATATGTATATACTAAAATTAGAAAAATCATAATAAACAAGAAGAATAAAAAGAATAAAGGTTAACAAACTAGCACAGTCAGAAAATATAATACTATATAAATAAGAAATTAGTGTAAGAGAATATAAAGAAATTATTATAAGATTTTTTCAATTAGGTTGGAAAAAATGAAATTTTTATTTAACTAAGGTTAATTAAACAATAAACCTAGTTTATTTTTTAATTAACCTTAGTTAAATAAAAAATTCATTTTCCCCAGCTTAATTGCAAAATCTTATAATAATTTCTTTATGTTTTGTTACACTAATTTCTTATTTATATATTATTATATTTTCTCAGTGTGCTTGTTTGTTTACTTTTATTCTTTTTATTCTTCTCATTTGTTATGATTTTTCTAATTTTAGTATATACATATAATTTTATTTTTACTTTTTATTTATTTATTTAATTAGTTATTTATTTATTTATTTATTTAACTATAATGACTATAGTATCTTAATTTATTAATATTCAGTTTCATTAATTTATATTTGAATTTTTGACATGACCGTTGCATTTCTGAATTATATTTATTGATGGATGTGGATCAGCACAACCACGATTCTCCTGATGATGAACTGCACTAAGTAGTTAGAAACACGTCATTTATGAATTTATTATGTGATTGTACGGAACATTTCTCATTAAATTTCATAAGTCTTATTTGAAAAATCAGTTTGAAGAGATTCCAAGGGCATATTGAAGCATATATACCAGTATTCGGTTCTAAAATGCCCCCAAAAAATAATTCAACACCCATTAATCCCTCAAAAATCTCTACTATGACTCATGAAGATGAAGAAGTGAAACATGATATATCAAAATTACAAGAGCAAGTGAACTAAATTTCGCTCTCACAAAGATCAGCAAAAAATGAAATGGAAGTTTTGAAGAAATGCGTGGAAACGAAGATGGATAGTTTGAGGAAGGTAGTGGAAGCTAATATGGATGGTTTGAAGAAAGGCATGCAATCTAAGATGGACGGTTTGAGGAATGGTATGGAATACATGGAAGAAAAAATGAAAGATGACATGGAAGACATGGAGAATGATCCAAAAGTAGACATGGAAGGTTTGATGGAAGTTTTGACAAAGTTGATACAAGACATGATTCCTAATGGTGAAAATATAGTAGAGGAAACTCATGATGAGAAAAAATAAATGTTAATCGTGATTCCATGAACTCTAATGCTCGATCAAAGACCCACCATATTCCAAATATCGATATGAGGATGTTTGATGGAAAGGATCCCCTAACATGGATACTATAGATGGAGCAATATTTTGATCTCAATAATGTGCAAAACACACAAAAGGCACGCCTTGTAACTTTATATTTAGAACAAAATACATTGGTATGGTATCGATGGATTTTCTCTCGTAAATAATTTGTCACTTGGTCAATTTTTACAGAGGAAATGATAGCACATTATGAGAATACAAATAGCAATACCTTCTTTAGCCAATTGATAAATCTCAAACAAAAGGGTTCATTGGTGGAGCACATTGAGGAATTCCAAAAATTGAACATAAGTGTAGTTTATATTCTAAAGGAACACATGATTGATGTATTCATAGGGACTTTAAAGGATAACATCTAACATGATTTTCGCCTTTAGGAACCTAATTCATTGGAGAAGGAATTCAGGTTGGCAAGAAAAAATGAATGTAAAATTATGGCGACAAGGAAGCCTACCACTCACATCTATAAAGATGGTAGTGTTTCTACTCCTATAATTATACAACCTACAAGGGTCACACCACAAAAATTGGAAGAAAAAAGGGCAAAGGGGCTTTGCTACAGTTGTGATAGAAAATACACTGAAGGTCATAAGTGTGCTGAGAAGAAATTATTTTACGTAGATTGTGAAGAGGAGGAAAAAAATGAACAAGAAACTTCAAAAGAATGGGATATACACCAGGAAAAAATGCTAGAGAAAGAAGAAATGAGTTCTACCATATCTTGTAATGCATTGGCAGGAATTACCACTCCTCAAACTCTCAAGATAGAAGGACATATAAAGAATAAAAAGGTTATAGTGTTGATTGATTCGGGTAGTACCCATAATTTTATTCATTGTAACATAGCCAAGGAATTGAATTGCTTCCTATACATATCACCATAGTGTCAAGTGATGGTTGCAAATGGAGGAACTATAAATTTCTCTGGAAAATTCCATACTATAAAGCTAACCATGGGGGAATATGTATTGAATATTCCAATGCTTTCCATTCCAATGGGAGGTGTTGATGTTGTACTAGGAGTACAAGGGTTACAATTTTTGGGGACAATAACTTTTCATTTTCAAGAACGTTTCTTGAAATTTTTTTCGGAAGGAAAGGAATTTGAATTATAGGGTATTGTAGGGAAGTCGGGAAAGATAATAAGCTCTAATGTCATGACAAAGATTCTAAAGAAAAAACAATGAGGCATAATTGCACAATTATGCTCACTAGAAGTTCCAACATCAAAATCATATATTTATCCATATCTCCAAAAAGTCTTGGACAATCCTTCAAAGGTGTTTGAAACTCCCAATTTTAATTTGATTCCAAGAAGTGTTCCTCCAAACATCAGGCTTTACGGATATCATTATTTCCAAAAGAGAAAAATTGAGCATATGATTGCAGAAATGTTAGAGGCTAGTATAACTCTACCTAGTCAGAGTTCTTTCTCTGCTCCAGTAGTATTGGTGCACAAGGAGGATGGATCATGGCGCATTTGTCCTGATTATAGGGAGCTCAATAATCTCACTATTAAAGATAAATTTCTCATTCCCATGATTGATGAATTATTGGATGAATTACATGGAGCTATTTATTTTACCAAGTTGGATATTCGTTCATGATATCATCAAAGTAGAATGAAAACTGAATATATTCCGAAAACATCATTTCGAACTCATGAGGGTCATTATGAATTTTTTGCCATGCCCTTTGACCTTACCAATGCACCTTCTGCATTTCAAGGGTTGATCAATTCCATTTTTAAATCCTTCCTTAGAAAATTTGTGTTACTATTTGTTGATGATATACTAAGCTACAACAGGTTTTGGAAGGATCATGTTCAACATGTTGACAGGGTGCTCAAACTATTGGAGGAGAAATAATTATATGAAAAAACCTCCAAATGTTTCTTTGGAGTACAAGATGTGGAATATCTAGGTCATATTGTATCTCATTAGGGTCTTAAGGTAGACCCTAACAAAATTAAAGCCATTAAGGAATGGAAATTCCACACAACCATAAATCAATTACGAGGATTTCTCGGGTTAACAGGGTATTATCACAACTTTGTTAAGAATTATGGGAGAATAACAACACCTCTAATAATATTATTTAAGAAATATATATTTTCATGGACTCCTGAAGCAACTAAGGCCTTTGAACATCTTAAAGAGGAAATGTACCTAGCACTGGTCTTAGCTACGCCAGACTTCACAAAAACCTTTATTGTGGAATGTGATGCCTCGAGAAATGTAATTGGTGTTGTTTTAATGAAAGAAGGAAGACCCATTGCTTTTGAAAGTCATCCAATCAAAGGAAAGTACTTACAAAAAGATATTTATGAGAAGGTAATGTTTGCAATACTACATGCACTAAAGAAGTGATGACCTTACCTAATGGGAATTCACTTCAAGGTAAAAATTGATCATGATAGTCTTAAATACTTTTTAGAACAAATACTATCGTCAGAAGAGCGGAAAAAATGGGTCACAAATATGTTGGGTTATGACTTTGAAATCATCCACAAAAAAGGGAAGATAAATGTTGTTGCAGATGCACTCTCAAGAAATTATGAAGAGCTGGAAGCATTGCTTTGTGCCATTTCCATTATCCAGCCATATTGGATAACCAAAGAAAGGGATGAATGGAAAAAGGACGAAGAAGTGTGGAAACTCATTCAAAAGTTATAGCAAGATCCTAGTACATTTGGTACATTTAGTGGGAAAAATGATTCCTTGTGGTACAAATGTCACTTATATCTTTGTAAGAATTCCCAATTAAAACAAAATATTCTTTTGGAATTACACACTTCTCCCTTAGGAGGACACTCTAGAATTTTAAAAACTTACCACAGGGTGAAGAAAGAATTTTTTTGGGATGGCCTTAAATATGATATTCAAAATTTTGTGGCAAAATTTTTGGTTTTCCATAAAAATAAAGTTGATAGAATTAAAACCCAAAGTCTTCTAGAACCTTTATCCATTCCATGTCAACATTGGGAGGATATTTCAATGGATTTTATCACAGGTTTACCTAAGTCCGAAGGAAAAAGTATCATCATTGTAGTTGATAGACTTACCAAGTATTCACACTTTTGTGCATTATCTCATCCATTTAAAGCAATTATAGTTGCTACTACATTTATGTAAATAATTAAAAATGTACATGGAAACCCAAAGATTATTGTAAGTGACAGAGATCCCATTTTTACTAGAAAATTTTGGATTGAATTATTTTCTTGTTTGGGTACTCAACTAGCTCATAGCTTATCTTATCATCCTCAATCTGATGTGAAAACCGATATAGTGAACAAATGTTTGTAATGATATCTTCGTTGTTTTGTATCTAATAAACAAGCACAATGGGTCAAGTGGTTACCTATGGTTGAATGGTGGTATAACACTTCCTTCCATACTGCAGCAAAAATGACCCCATTTATGGCACTTTATGGATATAATCCACCATCCATCACATCATATTTAAGAGAAAATTATAAGGATCAAGCAGTGGAATATCACATCGAGCATCAACAACAATTTCTCCAACTCTTAAAGGATAACCTAAATTTGGCACAAAATCAAATGAAACAACAGGTAGATCAACATCACAACGAGAGAATTTTTGATGTAGGAGACTGGGTATTTTTACGGCTACAACCATAACAAAAAATTTCCCTCAATCAAGCTAAGAAAGATAATAAATTATCGCCAAAGTAATATGGTCCTTACAAGGTATTGCAAAATATTGGTTCTATGGCATACAAATTGGACCTTCCTGCTTCTTCTTGAGTGCATCCAGTTTTCCATGTTTCATGCTTAAAGAAGGTTATAGGTGACAAACTTCTTGTTCAAACAATATTGCAAGAACTTGATGAGGATTCAAAAATCATATTGGAACCTAAAGCAGTCACGAAAACAAGAACTCAACAGCTACGAAATTGATCAGTTTCAGAGTATCTCATCAAGTGGAAGAATTTACCCACTAAAGATTCTACATTGGAGGATGAGAATTTTATATAGAATCATCCAGATCTACTCAAACATTGAGGACAACACTTTTTTGAAGGATAGGGACATGTTAGGTCCCTATATTACCAGTGTATTCCCTTATTTTTATTAGTGTAGCCCCCTTAAGGTTTTTTTGTACCCCTGTAAACCCCATATTGTTATTATTGTGCCCTTGAATTATTAAATTTAGGTCTGCTAGGATTATATTTTGACCCCATGGACTCCTATATATAGAAAGTAGTTTTTTTCATTTGTATCATCCAAGAATTGTTCATTTATGTAATGTAAGGGAGGTCTCCCCCTTGAAGTGGCTTATTTTGAAGGCGTTGATCTCTCTTTTCTTCTATTTTTGGTGTTGGTTTCATAAGAAAAATCCATGTAAACACCTCTAGCGATCAACAGGAGGAAGGAGGATGCCACTTCAGGTGCACAAGTGGATGCTACCATTTATTTACAACTAGTGGGTAGGACGCGATTCATCCTTACCCTAATCTCGGTGTTTTTGCATACCTGTAGGAGGTGGTTCATCCTTTCCCTACAAGTGGTTGTGATATACGTAGGAAGTGGTTCATCCTTTCCCTACATATGGTTGTGATATGTGTTTCATAGGAAGTGGTTCATCCTTTCGCTACATATGGTTGTGATATGTGTTTCGTAGGATGTGGTTCATCATTTCCCTACATGTGGTTATGATATGTGTTTCGTAGGATGAGGTTCATCATTTCCCTACATGTGATTGTCATTTGTGTTTGTAGGATGTGGTTTCTCCTTTCCCTGTGTGTGATTATGAGCAAGATGTGATATATTCTTTCCCTCATGATGTTCTTTCAACATCCTACCCATGTAGTTTGAGACTCATGTGAAGTACATCTCATTTGGCCAATGAGTTGGGAAATGATGATAGAGACCATAGCACTACCGATAGATGCATTGTGTATTTCCATACTCTCTATGCTAGTATGCATGGTGTTCAAACATCTTGATATGGGATCAACTGAGGTTCTACCTCTGGACTGACTTGTGTCAGTGGAGAGTGGCAAATTCTTGTGACTCACTCTTAATCAATTCTTCTTCATTATTACTTCATGGTTCAGTAAAGCTGAGCAGAGATGACTGAGATGGTATATAACCTCTGATGGCATGATGATGGATATATTGACGGGAGGAATACTCCCTAGTTGAGAGGGAGTGTTAAAATTTGCAACTAGGGAAGAATTCCATTTTTGGATAGCTCCAATTAGGAAGATAATTGTGGCATTGAACTCATCTCTTCGAGAGGACCAAAATTGATATAAATTTTGTCTCATTTGGACAAGAGGAAGTGTGTTTTTTATTCTATCCTCTCACACATAATTTATCAAGGTTGGCCCTCACCTTATGTCGGCTCAATTAGCCCAAGAGACATGTCTATTCATATTCCATCATATTATATAAATAGGGGATCCTTCTCCCTCATTTGGAAACATGAGAAAATTTTTATCTATGACTGAGGTAGCAGTGGCCTTCAAGGAGGACAAAGGAAGGTCTGTTGTTGAGTTAACTTTTTTTCTAGGGCCGAGTCTTCCATGGATGGTCAGCCGTAGGTAAGGATTATCTTATTTGGGTTATCTCTCTATTGTTTTCTCATACTCTGGAATGTCGAGTTATTTTTTGGGCTCTTTTCTGAATGAGGAACCCTCTCCTCCTTAGGTCACATCATTGTCCTCCTATTTCTGTTAGGATTGTTCCATACATCTCAAGGAAATTGGGTTAGCTTGAACCAATTAGGGCCAACGGTAAGCCCTGGGTATCTTTGGAAAAATATATACCCTCCCACACATAGAAATGGGAAGAGTAGTTACAAAGGGAATTGAAATTTTTATATGAGATCCTAAAGCTCCAAAACAAGTAACAGTTTTGTTCTAACAATAAATGTGGATAAAAGGAAACTTCAAAAAAACAACTATTGGAACAAATCTTGAACAAATTGGTCAAGGAGCTCAATTCCTGAATCTATATGATTAGAAAGTTGAAGGAAGAAAATACTAAAGAGAAGGAACAAACTATACTATTGGATGTATTTTCGAGATTAGAAGGAGCAAGCACACAACATTGTAAACCCTTAATTAGATGGAATTGTGTATATCTAACAAAACAAGATATTCTAGATCAAGGAGTATATAATGAACCAATCAATATCGTAGGTACCAATGACCCAAGGAAACCAATGGAGAAATTCCTAATAAACAATGCACACTATTCTCTATATAAAATCACTTTTTTCATTTGAACTTTGGTTTTATCAATTCTCAATTGATCTCAGTTTTAGCTATAAAAAAAATATAAGTATTGGTATTATTCAAGCCATTGATTCATCAATGACTACCAAGGTGACATTCTCAGCTTCGTGGCATGAATTTTAATGGGAAGAGAAACTGGGTGCAAGCACTGAGGAGATTTGGAAAAATAAAATCCCTTGCATTTAACATGTAAGCCAAAAACAAATCTACTCATTTTGGTGTATTCTACAAGTAACATCTCTTGAATCATTAAAAAAAATAGCGAAACATTATTGCATTGATTTGGGCATTCTTGTGGTTTTCGTACTCCTTGAATTTTTATATTCACTTTCTTTATTAATTTTACTACTATTTCACTGGAAGCCCTCATAGAAACATGCCACCAATAGTGATAAGATAAGGCAATTTTAATAAAATTTCCATGAAATAACCACAAAAGCAGTTTATTATTATTTCTATTCATATTAAATCATCTAGGAATTGCAACTTACTTCATCTCATCCAAAGAATGACCAAAAAAGTAAAGTCAACAGGATTACAAGAGGATAGTTGACCATTCCATATATTCATATGAAATTATCTAGAAATTACACCTAACCTCACCTATTTGACCATACAAGTTAGGTAGACTACCAGGAGAATGAAGCATCGATTTGTGAGGCAACATTCAAGTTGAGGATACAGCTAGAGGAATGGACCATCCATTGACCTCACCAGTGAAAAAATACTCATTGGAAATGTACTGCTATTTATTCTATACATGGTATTTTAGACCAAATATGACAAATGGTGGAAATACATATGGAGAAAAAATATCATGCATAAGTTCTCTGATGGTCATATTAAAGTTTAAAAATAACCAATTCATCATAAACAACTGATAATGTTTAGCAGAAACAAACCAGACGTTTTCTCTATAAGCATGAAATCACCACAGAGCTTCAAAACTTTCCTGCCCCATGATATTGCAAGTACAAGCTTGAAAACATCATCTTTCAGAAACTCAGTTGCAATGCTGAAAGTAGCCATTAGTTGCAAGAATTCCTGGACCTCCAATGGCTTGGCAGCATTGGCAAGATCCACATCAACATCGATCCTCGACTTCCACTCATTTGCACTAACCCTCACCTAGTCCTTCCTACTTGGAGACACAACGGACCGCTCAGCTCCCATTGTGGGATTCTCCAAGAGGGGAAGCAACGATTCGAGAAAAAAAGAACAGGCCCATCTTTGGTTCACCAGCCCTAAGTCCTTCACTATTTTCTCGAAACCAGTCCTTCACTATTTTCCCAAAACCCTTGTCTTAAAAACCCTCGAGGGAATTGAAACCAATCAAGTGGGATCAATAACACTCTCCAGCAATGAATGTAGCATAGCCCTAAGCACGGTAACACCTTGTCTATGCTCCACGATGAATTTAAAGAGACCCTCTACGTACAATTTTTCGCAAAGGAACTTGAGACCATTTTCACTCTTTCCACTTTCAATGGCCACGAGGGTGGCTTTCTTCTGCTCTTATAAGCGAGTGAGATATTTTTCATCATTCAATTTGATTGATTTCTCTCTTTTGTCCAACAATTCTTCAGTTTATTTAGTTTTGAGCTCTAGATTTTTTCCCTTCTTTGCAAGTTCTTGAATTTCTTCTTGAGAAAAAAATCTCTAGTGAAGCATAGTGGTATGCGATTTCCTTCCATTGGAGAGTGCATTTCTCTATAACATCTCTTTGGGTATCTATAATTGTAAATTCTTCCTCCAGCTTTTTCTTATCTATCTCCATTGAACTCATCTGTGCAGTGCTAAATCCTGAACCCTAGGGTGGCTTAACGTTATATGTATAGTAGAAAGGATGTAATTCCTCAAGGCTAACAATTTTTAATTTTCCATTATTTTTTATATCAAGTTCTTACAAGAAAATAAATCTTAGGGAACAATGTGAAGGCCTACTCAAGTCAACATAAATAAGGAACACTATGAGAGCCTACTCAAGTCAAAGTATGTTGAGTTGTGGTTTAACCATAATGTAGATGCATGATTTTTTTTTAATATTATTTTTATTTAATTAAAAAATTTTAATATATATAATTATAATTTTTCTAATTAAAATAAAAATCATTATATTATTACAAAGATAAAATATGGGTTTAAGATAATTTGCAATTTTTGATATATTTTTCTAGTTTTGGTGCAAGAGATGTGAGAATTCCTTTCTCATGGGTATTTAAACTAATCCTCATATTTGAAGAATAATCAAAGGAATAGTAAATTATTGATATTGTGTTGGATCCACACTCACATTTAATGTGGATTATGTCTAACCCTGTGTATTAGAGCCACCCAAGGGTGCTAATTAACTTCCCTCCCCTATGACACTTAACATGTGACCCTCATCCATGCATTTGATGAGCTTTATAAACATAATCATTGTCAACGAAGGGGAAGCTCCTCACTTCAAGGTGTTGTTCTCAATGCATATGTGTTTCATTTGTTGTTCAACCCCACTCCAATCCTCTCTCCTTTACTTTGTGTTATATCCCTCTTAATAAAATTTTATTACATAAACATTGAAGATAAATGCATAATCTCCCACTTGCATTCCATTTGGTGTTTCTACCCTCCATGCATTCGGCTTGGCTCTCCAACCCAAACTTATTTTATGTAGAAATTATATACAATATGCATGCATATATCCAGATTCTCCTGATCTAACAATATTTATCTTCTTGCTAAATATAGAATCATTCCACTATTAATCTTTTGTGGAAATTAAAATCAATTGCAAATACATGAAGCAATAAAAACAATCACACATAACACAGTTGTTTAACGGGAAAGCCTAAAGCTGAAAATGCCAACTATCATATATTATGTATCATGGAGATCATGTAACAATCTCATACAAAGCTTAGTACATCAAGCTCTTAGTACAATCAATCGTCACACACTAATAAGAAGAAATATGCAAATCCATGCACTGATTTCTTGCCACCTTATAGCCTGCTTCCACTGCTCAATCCCTGCTGAAGAATAGCGCTTAATGAATTCGAATTACCCTTGCCTTGACTGCACAATCCTCACTGGCAACTCCAATGTGTGGGTGGTGCAATTAATGCATCGCTATAGTCACAACGGATAGTGCATCTTGCCCTTTCACCTATCTCTCCACTGGGTCTCCACTGGAACTGAAATGCATTGTTCAGTTGATTAATGAGTTATTATTTATGAATTAATTAACTAATTAATTCACTCCACTTTCACTAGTGTATCATTCAGTTATACTAGATACAACTATCTCAACCGAGTTTAACTCCACTAACTGAGTTCAACTGAATAACAACTCCATGAACAACTCTTCCAACTCTGTCATAACTTTGCCACTTCAGTTCTAACTGAGTCCTCCATGCATGAACCACCAGTAAACCCTAGGAATTGCGTAATTTCTTCAGCCCACTTATTTTCCAAATATGTGCACTGAAATTAAGTTCTCCAAAAGAATAAGTTGTTGTTTATTGTCGGATTATTATTAAGAGTTAATAATAATCTACACTTCTACTTTTAGATTGATGATCTATAAATATACTTCGCCCAATATTATAAAAATATAATTTCATCTATTTTTCCAACTTGATCAACCATCCACAAATAGCATCCTGCAACTTCTAAAATATGATCACCATGTCTAAAAATAGACTTGTGCCAAAAAGAGCCTATGGGCCCACTTAGTGAAGGTGACTCTTTTCACTAAGCTCATCATCTTGTTGAATCTCAACACTCCCACTCAACATGATAGGGATTATCTTTCACCCCAATCCTACCTCTATGGTATTCAAATTTTCTCATGGTAAAAATCTTCGTCAGAATATCTGCATCCTGGTCTTCTGTAGGAATGTACTGAAGCAACATGATCTTCTGTTGCACACAATATCTGATATGATGATACCGGATATCAATATTTTTAGATCTATCATGAAACACATGATTAATCGAGAGTTTAATGAAACTCTGATTATCACAATGTATCACTATAGGATCTAAATGTGAACCGAACAAACCAACCAGGATCTTCCTCATCCAGATAGCCTCACATGCAGCTTGACTTGATACCATGTATTATGCTTCCACTAAATTGAGTGCCACATATATTTTTTTCCTACTGTACCAAGAAACTGTCATAGATCCTGTTAGCCACCTATAAATTTTTGACATAGCAAATAGGTGGCTAAAAATTTTTCTGAGCCTTCAAGAGAAACATTTCCCTTGAAAATATTTCATCCTTGAAGCCTCCATGTGTCTTTTTCCCTTTGAAGAAATATTCACTGTTGTTTCCATTGAAAAGCCTCACTGTTTGTGAAAGAAACTGTTGTCAAAAAGACTTCCATTTGCTTTATTTCATTCCCACAAATTCCCCATTTTCACTTTTCTTCCCTTCAAAAATTTCCTCTAAAATTCCTCCATTAACCCTCTAAATCATAAAAATTCCATGTTTAAACCTTATAGCTCCCTTGATTTGGTTTAAAAATGTCCTTATCTGCCTACTGGAACCCCCATTTGGCCTTAAAAGACACTAATTTCGGGCAAAAAACACCCTTTTTACATTAAAACAGGCTTAAACCACTGAGGGCTTATGTGGCTTAGCCCCGTTCCACGTGACCTGAAGATATAATATTCGGGCACTAAACCCTTCAAAAACCCATCTCCGAAGCCTTTTACCTTTTATTTTTTGTTTCCCGATGATTCAACGTTAAAATGAACATCATTTGTTGATCTGTACAGATCGACGGTTATCTGGCGCCTTTCCATTTCATAACCCACTCATTTCATTTTCCGAAGCTTTCCGCCTCCTCTGCTGATCTCAGTCATTCATCATGTAGATCCAACATTCAGGATCATCTCTTCAAACCATATAACTTTTCTCCCCTTTGTAAAGCCTTCCGCCTCATCGTCGAATCACAACCGTCCATCATATAGATCTAACAGCTCACAATTAACCCAATGAACCCGATGGCCCAGCACACACAATGCTACCCCATCCAATCTTAGTCGTTCATCTGCGCAGATCTGACGGTCCACAATAAACTCGATCACCACCTCCGCTCATGCACCTTTCCCCCATCGCGCATTCATTTCCACCGTCAGATCTCTTCGCCCTACATCCAACGATCAGGAGGCATATCGCGTTTTTCTGGTGTCCGGACATTAACGGTTCGAAATTACGTGATGTAAGTGGTTTTGATTTTCAACGTGGCGTGCTATGAGTGGAATCGCGTTGCTTTTCCGAATTCCACTTACAGCTCCAGACCCAACGCGAAAACCACTCTGGTTTTTTGCTTACCACCTTTCGCTTTGTGTCTCCAGGGTTAATCGTGGCCTTCGATCAATTTGATCCGACAATCCAGATCTAACCTCTACTCCTTTTGTTTCCCCATTCTCCTATGCTCCCGAAGGATTCTTTCCACCAATCTCTGCCATTGAAATCTTTAATCCAACGATCACGATATATCTTACCCTCCTCCCTTGTCTGCTCATCTAAACCTTCAAATAAGTCCATCAGGCAATCGTGTCCATTGATTATCGTGATCTGACGGCCCTAAAAAAACCTTGCCCCCATTCACCTGTTGCTTCATTCATCCTCCGAACGATCCTATCAAAGAATCTCAACCGTTGATTTCCTCTGTTAGATCTAATCTAACAGTCCAGAACGCATAACGCACCAAAACTTCGCCAGACTAGTTTTTCGCCTCTGACATCGATTTTCACCGTTTTTTCCATGGTTTCCACCCATTTTCCTCGCTTCTCTCCATCCTCCACGGGCCCCTGAAATAGTTCCCCTCACTCCCTCAGGCTTGCCTTTAACAAGTTTATTGGTTTTGCAAGTTTGTAAAGATCGCGAAGGCGTTCTATCTCACAGTGACAGACAGGAAAATTTAGAGCACGGGATGACATTTCCAGAGCCAAAACGCAGGAAAATACACTGTTAAGAAGGTTTAAGGCATGTTTTATTAAAGGATCAGTGTTAAAACCCTCATTCAAACCCTCCTGCGCCATTAAACCTGCACATACACCAGAAACAGTCAGCAGAAGTAGAAAAGTGTATAAGTGAAAGCTTAAAGGGCTAAAAAGCATGATTTTGAAGGCTAAGAAGCCTAATCCGTGGTTGCAGACTTAAGGGACACAGATGAAGACCATAAAGATGATTTAAAGGCTTAATGAAGTCTAAAACACATGAACCAAACCATATCTTGGTTTTAATATTAGCATAACATTTTTCTCCAAGAAAGGACTATCTACATGACTTCCTCCATCTTCCATCGAACACCAGAACAGTTACTACACTGACAGAGGCCTTACAAAACACTCAGAACAACAGTTATGGAAGTATGGGAGACCTGCATACTTTCTCTTCACTTTACTTATTTCAGAAGGAAAAACAGAGCACCATGCAGCCAGAGTACTTCAAAGAACATACCTGAAGATATTGTCAACATGACAAGGACTTCTGAAATAGCCTAAAGGGTACACACAGTCAACGCAGAGCCATTAGGAAGAGTGGGCACGAATACTTCTTCCACTATGTCTTAATGAATCATTTAAAGCTCACATCTACTACTACTATCGTTCATTCTCCTATAAGAACTCCTGAAGAATACATTGTAAATGTTGTTGGTTGTTGGGATTATATTAGCTGTTAGAACTGTTTTTGAGGGGAATTAGTTGAGTAGTCTGTAATATAGTAGGCTGGGAAGATAATTTTGATTTTAAAATGCCACTGAGCTCAAAGTATGTGACTGGTTTTGCACATCAATTAATCAAGCAGATTCACAGGATCCTGGTCTATATTATTGGTGATGTTTTCCTTACTGTAGTTGTTTCCTTTCATTTTTAGCACACTATCCATTATTCTCAGATAAAGTGCAGCAAGAATAGATTAGGACATACTGCTGGAAGTACCCTAAGTCTCACTATAATCTTTATCTATATGTTTTCTACTATTTGTGTATATAAGAGCAAATTCATAATAATTTAACCAGTCAAAGATGTTGGTTTTCCCATGCTTACTGATGTATGAATTTGGAGTTTGTTTCCTTAGATGTTCTTGTTTGGTTTCAACTGAAAGAATTGGGAAACTGGGAGATTTAGAGTTAGCCCTGTCTCACTAGGTTCCTTTTCCAACAGTTTTCCATTCTGAGATCCCTTCGAGTTAGTGTCAAAATCATTGAAGGTTCAAAGTCCTTCTATGATCTTAGACCTTACTCTATGTTTAATCTTAAATGTTTTCTACCATTCTGAAAGTGGTTATGAGGACTGCTGGATTGTCTTCCTTCGGAGTATGCTGAAAGCAGGTATGGATTTAAATGACATCCAACTTGATCTTAAGCTACCCTTTGTGTCTTTTATGAGAGTTTCCTTTGAATTATGTCAAAAGCAGGCCTGGATTTAAATGACATCTGACTTGATATTAGGCTGCACTTTGGTTTCTTTCTTTCACCCATTCTTAATGTTCCATACCACCATCTATCTAAAAGATCCTTTGGGTATAGATGAATTTCCCTATGGAAACCCTTGGATAGTTGTTATGCAAGTAATCCCCTTTCATGACTCCATAGCCCAATGGATTAACCTTTCTTTTGACCTAACTTCCCATGCTGAAACATCCTTCTATTCAGTTCCTTCTTTACTTCCATAACCTTCTCATTTAATGATCTCCAACCAAACAAACAAATCAAAAACCCTCGTGCTTCATACCTAGCCTAATACCTCATTTTGAGCCTTAAATATATATCATTCTTTACATTTATAGAGAGATCCCTCTCTAGATCCAGGAAGGCTAGATCCTAGGATCCCAAAGTGGTTTGATGTTGTCTTATCTTTTGGTCTTGCCAATCTGGCCAAAACATAGGAACCACAACATTGTGGTGACTTCGTTGGGGACTTTCTAAGTGTTTTCCATCTTATACATCCTTAAGACCTCAAAAATCCAAAATCTCTGGTTAGATTAGTATTCAATGGCTAATGGTGGACAACACCCAGCTTCCAAACATTCAAATTCATCCACCTAGTGATTCCACAATTCCTAATAGACCTAAAGACTCCATTGGAGGAAGAACCTGAAATATGGCCAGACCTTATAGAAGGATAGAACATATAGGCTGGATTTGGTTTAAAGAATTCATTGTTTTTATCTACCACTACATTCTATCCTACTTTAAGCTTGATCAAGTGTACAAAGATGATATCCGAATTGATTATGGGAAAGATCTCAAGCCTCAGTCTTTAGACCATGACCAGACCCATACACCTGTGAAAAACCTAGTGAATCAACAGCCTCATGTTGTATCTCTCACCCCTAATGAAAATTCAACCAGTCATAGGCCTTTTGTTGCACTACCTACACCCACAAAGGTCATAGAAAGATATAAGCCTCTAGTTTTTCCTCTTATCTTCCAACCTCTTCCTGTAAGACTTACAAATAAGCTTCCCCTTTTTAATGGAGAAAATTCAAAGATCACTGCTGAGCAGCATGTTCAAAAGCTTGAGGATTTACTTGAATTATATGAAATAGAAGAAGATGATGTGAGTATTAGAATGTTTGCCTTGTCATTACAAGGAAATGTTAAGAGTTGGTTTAAAAACCTTCCAGCTGCAAGCATCATCAATTTTCAGAAGTTTGCTCAAGTTTTCCTTGATAGATGGGTAGTCTCGGGAAATGTCTTCCTCATCCTAGAGGAATACCATAATTTGAGAAGACAACCAGGAGAGACAGTACAAGGCTTTTCAGCCGGGTTCAATAAGATATATAATGCAATACCTACTATTATAAAACCACCCTTGGAATGGGCTTTATTGCACTATCCAAGTTCTTTTGACCCTGAGGTAGAATTCCATATTAGAGAGAGAGAGCCTTCGAGCCTGGAAGAAATGCAGAACGTAGCAATTACTGTCGAATACAACATAAGGTGCAGGGAGGAAAAATTAAGTGCAATAAAGAAGGACCAAGCAAAGGAAAGAAGGTTGATCTCTGCAGAAACAAAGCTAGAAAGATTGATAGAGACAACCAACCACTTGATAGACATAAATGAGGAAGAGTATGAGACTAAAACTAAAGATGCTTATTCAGAAAGACTCACACCTTGTCCTCAGGAAAAACAAACTATATTTCTGCAAGACATAAGCAACATGCAAAGCATGTATGGTGAACAAGATTTCAAATCAGAAAATGAACTTGCAGATTGTTTTGAAGAAAGACTTGCTGAGAATCCAGTAAGTTTGATTGGTGACATTGATTACAATTATGATTCTTCTAGTTTTGATCTATCTGGTGATGTTTTCTCCCAAATAGAAGCTAATCCTACAGGACCATCATCAGTAGATTTGTGCGAAGAAGACCATGTGCATCAAATTTCGGAAAGCAATGAGCCAAGTCAGGCTATTTATGATACTGATGAAAAAGTTTATGAAAGTCTAGTAGGATGTGAATATTCATTGAATATTCACTCTGCTTTATATCACATCATTAGTAATAATTTCCATGAAGCTGGAAGTCAGCAGCTTTTCAGTGCAAAGGATGAGGAAGAAAGCAATGAAGAAACTCTTGAGCAAGATGAACATACTATACCTCCTCTTGAAAGGGTTGAGGTAATCAAAGAAACCCCTGCTCAAGAATATGTTAGTCTTTTCACAGAGCTCAGCACACCAAATTAGAAGATCTCAGAGCTACAAGAGGATAGCACTGCCAAATATGATGAGTCCTCCAACTCAGATGATGATGAATATGAGGAAGATTTTCTTTCTCAAAAGGATCTTCTGATTGATCCAGTGGAAAAGGAAGCAGTCCTGGTTTAAAAATACTTGTCAAACACTCACAACCAGGTATCATTTCAAGATCCTTATGCTCATTTTCTGCAAACATTTGAAAAAGTATCAAAGGTCATCAAGAGAAGCTTGTTGTAGGCAACAAGAAATATTTTAAAAGCTGCTGTTAAAAAACAAAAAGAATGGGAGTGGCCATACCTATCCAGCATGCTCAAAGAATTGAGTAGAAAGGACCAGTCATGGGACCATTTGATTGGCTGGATATTTTGGAAAAGAGAGTTTGTAAGCTAGACATGTAAATATTTTAAGTTAGAAGTAGGGTAGGTAGGAAATCTCAATAAAGATCAGCCTGTGAGCATTTAGTTTTTTGTTTTAATTTCTGCAAAGTTCAGTTCATGTGTAACTTGCCTTTATGCCATGGACCCACAACAGACTAGACAATCTAACCCTGGTTTGTATGTGTTTCAATTTCTGTTTTAGAATGTAGTGAATGAAAATATGCAAGACGGTTTAATCTTGGCAGATATTAGTTTAGGTAGAGAAGCTATGAGGCCAACTGTTTAATCTGGTCTCATGGAGTAATAAGGGTAGTAGTAGATAGGTTTATTTTCCTGTTCGTAAAAAAATTATGATGTGAAAGGTCTGCAAGTCTAAATGCACCTTGAAGAAAAAATGCTAGGACAATAGGATGGGTAGGTAGTGTTTGGGAAAGTGTTTTCTACTGATATAACATCCTTCATGTTTGTGGCAGCTGATCAAAGAAAAGAAAAATATGTGTCAAGTACCAGGCATCTCGCCTACTCCAAAGATCGTTTTCTGAGATTCTTGACACCTTCGAGAAGATGCCATCCCCATGTGGAGCCACTGTTAGCCACCTATAAATTTTTGACATAGCAAACAGGTGGCTAAAAAATTTTCTAAGCCTTCAAGAGAAACATTTCCCTTGAAAATTTTTCATCCTTGAAGCCTCCATGTGTCTTTTTCCCTTTGAAGAAATATTCACTATTGTTTCCATTGAAAAACCTCACTGTTTGTGAAAAAAATTGTTGTCAAAAATACATCCATTTTCTTTATTTCATTCCCACAAATTCCCCATTTTCACTTTTCTTCCCTTCACAAATTTCCTCCAAAATTCCTCCATTAACCCTCTAAATCATCAAAATTCCATTTTTAAACCTTATAGCTCCCTTGATTTTGTTTAAAAAGGTCCTTCTATGCCTACCAAAACCCCCATTTGGCCTTAAAAGACACTAATTTCAGGCCAAAAACACCCTTTTTACATTATAACAGGCTTAAGCCCCTAAGGGCTTATGTGGCTTAGCCCTGTTCTGCAAGACCTGAAGATCTAATATTCGGGCGCTAAAGCCTTTAAAAACCCATCTCCGAAGCCTTTTCCCTTTTATTTTTGTTTCCCGACGATTCAATGTTAAAATGAACGTCAATCGTCGATTTGTACAGATCGACAGTTATCTGGTGCCTTTCCATTTCATAACCCACTCATTTCATTTTCCAAAGCTTTCTGCCTCCTCCGCTGATCTCAGCCATTCATCATGTAGATCCAACAGTTGGGATCATCTCCGCAAACCATATAACTTTTCTCCCCTTTGTAAAGCCTTCCGCCTCATCATCAAATCACAACCGTCCATTGTATAGATCTAACGGCTCACAATTAACCCGATGAACCCGATGGCCCAACACATACAATGCCACCCCATCCAATCTTAGCTGTTCATTTGCACAGATTTGATGGTCCACAATAAACCCGATCACCGCCTCCGCTCATGCACCTTTCCCCCATCGGACTTCATTTCCACCGTTAGATCTCTCCGCCCTACATCCAACGGTCAGGAGGCATATCGCATTTTTCTGGTGTTCGGATGTTAACGGTTCAGAATTACACGATGTAAGTGGTTTTGGTTTGCCACGTGGCGCACGATGAGTGGAATCATGTTATTTTTGCGAATTCTTCTTACCGCTCCAGACCCCGCGTGAAAACCACTCCGGTTTTCCGCTTACCACCTTTCTCTTTGTGTCTCCAGGGTTAATCGTGGCCATCGATCGGCTTGATCCAACGTTCCGGATCTAACCTCGACTCCTTCCATTTCACCATTCTCTTATGCTCCCGAAGGATTCTTTCCGCCGATCTCCGTTTTTGAAATCTTTACTCCAACGATCACGATATATCTTACCCTCCTCCCTTGTCTGCTCATCTAAACCTTCAAATAATTCCATCGGGCAATCATGTCCATTGATTATCGTGATCTGATGGCCCTAAAACAACCTCGCCCCCATTCACCTGCTGCTTCAGTCATCCTCTGAACAATCCTATCAATGAATCTCAATCGTTGATTTCCTCTGTTAGATCTAATCTAACGGTCCAGAACGCATAACGCACCAAAACTTCGCCAGACCAGTTTTTTGCCTCCGACATTATTTTTCACCATTTTTTCCATCGTTTCCACCCCTTTTCCTTGCTTCTCTCGATCCTCCACGGGCCCCTGAAATAGTTCCCCTCACTCCCTCATGCTTGCCTTTAACGAGTTTATTGGTTTTGCAGGTTTGTAAAGACCGCGAAGGCGTTCTGTCTCACAGTGACAGGCAGGAAAATTTAGAGCGTGGGATGACATTTCCAGAGCCAAAACGCAGGGAAATACACTGTTAATAAGGTTTAAGGCATTTTTTATTAAAGGATTAGTTTTAAAACCCTCATTCAAACCCTCCTACGCCATTAAACCTGCACATACACCAGAAACAGTCAACAAAAACAGAAAAGTGTATCAGTGAAAGCTTAAAGGGATAAAAAGCATGATTTTGAAGGCTAAGAGGCCTAATCCACAGTTTTAGACTCAATGGACATAGATGAATACCATTACTAATATCGCTCATTTTCCTATAAGAACTCCTGAAGAATACATTGTAAAGTTTGTTCGTTGTTGGGATTATATTAGTTGTTAGAACTGTTATTGAGGGGAAGTAGTTGAGTATTCTGTAATATAGTAGGCTGGGAAGAGAATTTCGATTGTAAAATGCCACTGAGCTCAAAGTATGTGACTGGTTTTGCACATCAATTAATCAAGAAGATTCATAGGATCCTGGTCTATATTATCGTTGATTTTTTCCTTACTGTAACTGTTTCCTTTCATGTTTTTCACACTATCCATTATTCTCAGATAAAGAGCAGCAAGCATAGATTAGGACATACTGCTGGAAGTACCCTAAGTCTCACTGAAATCTTTATCTATATGTTTTTTTCTATTTTTTTATCTAAGAGCAAATTCATTATAATTTAACTAGTCAAAAATGTTGGTTTTCCCATGCTTACTGATGTATAAATTTGGAGTTTGTTTCCTTGGATGTTCTTGTTTGGTTTCAACTGAAAGATTTGGGAAACTAGGAGATTTATAGTTAGCCCTGTCTCATTAGGTTCCTTTTCCAACAGTTTTCCATTCTAAAATCCCTTCGAGTTAGTGTCAAAAGCATTGAAGGTTAAAATTCCTTCTCTGATATTAGGCCTTACTCTGTGTTTAATCTTAAATGTTTTCTACCATTCTGAAAGTGGTTATGAGGACTGTTGGATTGTCTTCCTTCAGAGTATGTTGAAAGCAAGTCTAGATCTAAATGACATCTAACCTGATCTTAAGCTACCCTTTGTGTCTTCTATGAGAGTTTCCTTTGAAGTATGTCAAAAGCAGGCCTGGATTTAAATGACATCTGACCTGATCTTCCGCTGCACTTTGGTTTCTTTCTTTCAACCATTCTTAATGTTCCATCCCACCATCTATCTAAAAGATCCTTTGGGTATAGATGACTTTCCCTGTGGAAACCCTTGGATAGTTGTTATGCAAGTAATCCCCTTTCATGACTCCATAGCCCAATGGATTAACCTTTCTTTTGACCTAACTTCCCATGCTGAAACATCCTTCTATTCAGTTCCTTCTTTACTTCCATAACCTTCTCAGTTAATGATCTCCAACCAAACAAACAAATCAAAAACCCTCATCCTTCATACATATCCTAATACCTCATTTTGAGCCTTAAAGATATATCATTCTTTACATTACCACAACAGATCCAATACTAAAAATCCCTCCTGATGTGCTCTTTCTGTCTATTGGGCTACTTGCCCAATCTGCATCTGTGAAGCCATGCAACTTCACCTCATCTATCTGTCTGTACCACAAACCATACTTAGATGTGCCCCTGAGATACCTCAGGACATGCTTGCCTGCCTTCCAAAACAGCTTGGTAGGCTTAACCATCGCTTGTGAAAGTTGGTTCACCGCATAGCATATGTCTGGTCTTGTATTAAATAAATACATGAGCGAACCCACAAACTGTCGATAAACAGTGGCATCCACTACCTCTTCCAATGTAGCATCCTCTTTCCTCCAATTTCTTAGAAGCGGAGTGTCGATAGGCTTGCAGCCTTGCATGTGAAACTTCTCCAGTATCTCCCAGGCATACTTGCCTTGAGACACAAACAATTCACCTTCCCGCTGCCATATTTCCAATCCAAGGAAATAATGAAGGAGGCCCAAATCCTTCATCTCAAACTCCTTTGCAAGATCTGTCTTGCATGAGTGTATCAACTACTCATCACCCATTAGTATTAAATCATCAACATAAATAACAATGATTAAAAGCTTACCCTCCACCACAATTTGGTACAGGTTTGCATCCGCCTCACTCTTGGTGAAGCCAAGTCCAATGAAATAGCTGTCGATCCGAGTGTACCAAGCACGAGGTGCTTGCTTCAGCCCATACAACGCTCTTTTGAGCCTACACACATGGGACTCGCTGCTAAAGATCTCAAATCCTTCAGGCTGCTCAATGTACACCTCTTCCTTAATGATCCCATTAAGGAACGTAGTCTTCACATCCATCTGATGAATGTGCCAAGCCATCTGCACTGAGAGAGAAAGGATGGTCCTTATGGAAGAATACTATGCGACAAGTGCAAAGGTTTCTTCATAATCAATCCCCTTGATTTGTGAGAAGCCCTGGGCAACCAATCTTGCTTTATACTTCTCCATGCTCCCATCAGCAGCTTGCTTTACCTTGTAGATCCATCTTGATCCTACAACTCATGTACCCACAGTCCTTGGAAAAATCTCCCAAGCATTGTTTATGAAAATGGAGTCATACTCCTCCACCATGGCATCTACCCATGTGGGCTCCTGCACTGCTTCTTCAAAAGAAGATGGCTCTATCACAATACACTTGCTCATAAGAGCCATGTATCCAATAAATCGGTCAGGTGATTTTCTCTGTCTACATTGTGATGTAGGTACTCCTACGTTCTGTGTCGTATCAAGCTTCAGTCTCGCAGCTTCTGTGGTCCTCTTTCTGCCTTGTCTGATGTTTGGTTCTACATGAGTGGACTCCTCCACTCCATGAATCTCCTCCTATGGTTGATCCACATCTAGAGGCTCATCTTTGGGAACAATAAGTTCCTTCTCTACATGCAAGTGTAGCTCCCTCTCAAGCGACAACTTCATGGCTTTCACCTCATTGAATTTGATATCCCATCGCACCACAATCATCCGACTGTCTGGAAAATACACACGATAATTATGGGGTGTTTTTGTGTACCCCACAAATATCCCAACTTCTACAGTCATCTCAAGCTTCTTCCTTACATCCTTTTTCACATGAATGTAAAAAAATGAGCCAAAAATCTTCAAATGAGAAATATCAGGCTTCTTACTAGTAAAATATTCTTCAGGTGTACTCATTCCAAGTACTCTATGAGGACAACGGTTTTGCACATAAACCATAGTGTTGCATGCTTCCACCCACAAGTGCATCGGTAGGCCCTGGTCATGCAGCATTGCTCGTGCAGCACCCACGATCATTTTGTTATTCCTCTCCATGACCCCATTCTGCTGTGGGTTATGAGGCGCTATGAGTTCTCTTTTAATTCCTTCTTTGCTACAGAATTCTTTGAATGCGCCCGAGATGTATTCACCACCATTATCACCCTGTAGAGATTTCACTTGCTTCCCCGACTCCTTCTCCACCAATGCTTTAAACTCACAAAACATTGAGAATGTTTTGCTCTTCTTCTGCATGAAGAAGATCCAACATCTACGAGAATATTCATCAACAAATATAACATAATACCTGTGTTTTTCTCCTGAAGCAACCGAGAAAGGTCCACACATGTTTGTGTGAATTCTCTCCAGGATCGTCGAAGCTCATTTCTCCTTCTCATGAAAGGTGGTCTTCACAAACTTACCCATAGTACATCCCTTGTACTAATCTGACTATGCAAGAGTACCCTTGGAAAGTCCAGTAGAAATCTGCTGCAAAATATTCAAAACGCCAAGGTGAATATGGACCAATCTCCTGTGCCATAATTCGCCCTCATCTTGGCTCACCACTTCTTCTGCTTTTCCCACCATTGCAGCGCAGCCATCTACCTCCAGATTGTAGATATTCTTAACTCAAATCCCTATCCTCTTGGTCTGACCCATTGTTTTATGTCACAGGAAAGATTTTCCATCACTAAAAACAACATCATAACCTTTGTCTTCCAACATTGTGACCGAGACCAAGTTCTTCTTCAGACCTGGAACATGCATGAAATCCTTCAAAAAGAATGGATTACCAGACTCCCTCTCAAAGTTAATGGTCCCAATTCCAGTCGCACTGTATCTACCATCGTCACCCATATCTATATGCATCTGGAGGTCCTTCTCCTCCAAGTCACTAAACAACTCCTTGTCTCCCGTCATTTGGAAAGACACACCTCTATCAAGACACCACACCGATCCCATATAGCTTGAAACCAAGCATGCAATCAAAGTGAAATCAAGTTCAAATTGTGAGGCTAAGGCCTATCCAGCTGCAGCTCTAGCAACCTTCTTGTTCTTCTTCTTCTGTTGGCAGTTAGTGGTGAAATGCCCATGTTCGTGACAATGAAAACACTTCACCTTGGACAAATCCTGCTTCTTTCCTTTAGCATCAGATTTTGAAGGAAATTTCTTCCCCTTCCCTTTCCTTTCTTTGGCATCCAAAGCGCAATTCTCTTCATCTTCATTCTTCGATGAAGAGCCATCCCTGGTACCCCGCCTTATCTCCTCCTGCACAAGATCCAACCAAAGTCGCTCCCATCACGACAGTTTCTCCCATCCATTGACAGAGTCTTCGTAGCTATGCCAACTCTTTGGAAGTCCAAGGAGAGCCAATATCACCAACTCTTCATCATCAACAGTAATACCCACACTTCCCAGCTCATCCCTACAGTGGACAAGCTTCGTGAGATATTTTGGAATACTGTCGCTCTTCTCAATTTTTATTTTTCTGAGCTTGTCTTTTAGCGCCAACTTCCTCTGGTCGCTGTTGCTTTGGAACAAATATGTCAAATCCTTCCACATAAAAAATGGATTGGCCTTACCGTGAAGGCCGGAGACAATATGGTCCTTCACACCTTCCAACAAAATTCTTCTTGTCTTTACTATCTTCTTTTGCCATGCGTCAAGTAATGCAGCATCGCTAGATCCTGGTTTAGGAACATCGCTATAGATGAACTCCTTCAGTCCATTATCCTCCAGTGCTGCCTCCATCCTATCCTTCCAGGCTATGTATTTCGAGATCCCATCAAGGGAATACTCCAATTACAGCCCATTGAAAGAAATTTCAATGTATACTCAACTTCTGCACTAAGAATTTTCTGTAGCAAGTTCGAATTGTCCACCAGCACAAACTCAACAATTCTTCACAATTGCAATCTTCAAGAATTAACACTGCTTTGATACCATGTATAAATTATATACAAGATGCATGCATATATCCATATTCTCCTAATCTAACAATATTTATCTTCTTGCTAAATACAAAATCCTTCCACTGTTAATCTTTTGCAAAAATTAAAATCAATTGCAAACACATGAAGCAATAAAAACAATCGCACATAACACAGTTGTTTAACGGGAAAGCCTGAAGTTGAAAACCCCAAATATCATATATTATGTATCATGGAGATCATGTAACAATCTCATACAAATCCCAGTACATCAAGCTCTCAGTATAATCAATCGTCACACACTAATCAGAAGAAATCTGCAAATCCATGCACCGATTACTTGCCACCTGATAGCCTGCCTCCACTCCGTAATCCCTGCTGAAGAATAGATCTGAATGAATTCAAATTACCCTTTCCTTGACTGCGAAATCTTCATTGGCAACTCCAATTTGTGTGTGGTGCAATAAATTCATCACTATAGTCACAACGGATAGTCCATCTTACCCTTTCACCTATCTCTCCACTAGAACTGACATGCACTGTAGTTAACTGTTGTATTTTTCAGTTGATTAATGAGTTATTATTTATGAATTAATTAACTAATTAATTCAATCCACTCTCGCTAGTGTATCATTCAGTTAGACTAGATACAACTAGCTCAACTGAGTTTAACTCCATTAACTGAGTTAAACTGAATAACAACTCCATGATCTACTCTTCCAACTCTGTCATAACTTTTCCACTTCAATTCTAACTGAGTCCTCCATGCATGAACCACCACTAAACCCTAGTAATTGTGTAATTCCTTCAGCCCACTTATTAAAATTAAGTGCTCCAAGAGAATAAGTTGTTTTTTATTGTCGGATTATTATTAAGAGCTAATAATAATCGACACTTCTATTTTTAGATCGACGATCTATAAATAGACTTCACCCACTATTCTAAAAATAGAATTTCATATATTTTTCCAACTTGATCAACCATCCACAAATAGCATCCTGCAACTTCTGAAATATGATCACCATGTCTAAAAATAGACATAGTCTAAAAATAGACTTGCGCCAAAAATAGCCTGCGGGCCCAGTTAGTGAAGGTGACTCTTTTCACTAAGCTCATCATCCTATTGAATCTCAACATTTTATATCATCAATGTTATGTTTTTACCCTTTTTCTATTATATTGATGTTGGTGGAAATAGAAATAAATTGGATTCAAGGTTGTTCTGTTGAATAAGAGAATGTGGCTTATCGCCGAAGATATTACCCAAACGCCACCCTTTCTTGCTATTATATTTCAAGAATTTGGAATTCATCTAAGGCTAGTTGAATTCTACTCAGGATACTTCCTTCATCACACCACTCATTTAGTGTTCAAAGGAAACGATTAGAAATAGTTGTAGTTGTCATTTTGAGATCTCCGGTTTCATTATCATGGGTTACCATTCATTGGGCCTTATTTTCCTTTATTCTCCTTTTTCCTATACACAGTACTTAGGGAATGAGGATTTCATCAATTTGGAACAACTTATAGATATAACATTTACATGAATTTGCACTTCAACCTTAGAATTTAGAGTTAGATACATCATTCTAGTGTATCTTTAATTATTTTGGCTTTCAATTTATTGTTTTCTTTCATCAAAAATGAAAAAAAGGAAACTAATTTGCCACTAATCTATTGAATGCTTAGTTATAAAGGTGTCCCCCGATGAAAATGAATGAATTTTCTATGGAATGACATGGTATAAAATTTGAGTAACCGAAATAAGGATTAAATTAAGGTTGATGTGTATAAGCACCTACTCAAATCACCAAGAATATTCCCAAACCATCAAGATGACACACTTCTTTGAGTAAAATTATGAAACACCATGGAATAATCTAGCTTAGAACTTATAACCAAATCATCAAGAGTTATAATAGAGTGCTTATGTGATCACAATGGAATTAATACACATTGAAGATATCATATGCACATGGAGCATACATATCAAGCTAAATGTGGTATCTAAAGTAACCTCAGACTACACCTAGGGTCATAGATGGCCAAGGAAAGGTGTCATCAAACCAATGATACATCCATGAGTTACATATAGATGCATATACCTCAGTTGGAAAATAATCAATGTGACAATAGTCCTAGAGGCTGAGATGGAAATGAAAATTTATAAATTTCCTCTAAAAACCCATGTATAAAGTGGGGTAACAAGTCCTATGACATCCAACATACAATTTACAATGTGAAATCCTCAAAAGTCTCTTTGAGGAAATATGTCCCATTGAGGGACAATATGAAGTATGAGGCCTCACCAATTTTATATTTGAAGGAGTTTGAATCTTGGTTTGTCAATTTTGTCCCTAAGCGGGCAAGGAAACGTGGAAGGAGGTGACCCCCTTAAAAGAGTTCAAATGGGGAAGGGAACATAAGGTCTTATATAAAGATCTAAATCCAAGGACATCCCTCATAAAAAGAGCTACACATGTATTTAAATAATGTAGACAACGACCCATACATATTTTAATAATGACAATATAATGTCTCCTAAATCTCATTATAAATGAGGCTTCTACGTATTAGGTGACCCTCTAACTCTATCTTGTGTATATGGCTAAGCTAGCATATGTTATTGGGAAGAAGAAGATCATGATGATTAGTTTCAACTTGATGCCAATGTAAACCCACTTCTAACGTAGCAAGGGGAATCTAATGGAAATATCCAATGCTCTTGTGTGTATGTGTGTTAAACAATAACACCCCCTCTCATTTGCATGAAGTGTTCCTAGTAAAAATTCATCTTAGAGTAGAGGTCATGAAAATATGAAGTCCAAGTACATTGAATGTATTTTCTACAAATAACCTCTCTAGCAACCTGATAGAAACATATAATAATGTCATTTAAATTGGAGGTGTATGTCGCTTGAATTGTGTTACAACTTTAATCGCTCCCCCACAAAAATGTGTCATGCTCCCTTGTGATGATGCATCAACCTTACTAGAGAACAACCTCGTGATGTAAAAGGAAATTAAACATGATAATACTTTAATAATGCCCAACATTCACCCCCTAGCTCACCACTCATGGTTAATATGAGGCTATTTAAAGCATTTATGTGGATAATATCATTTTATTTGATCTTATGTACAGTGTTTTACATTGACACAATTGAGTTTTTTTAGCAAACAAAATATCTGTATCAGGGGTGCACTACTTATGCATTAGGGCTAGAGAGGCCTTTTATTTATGATTGATGTATTCATTACCAACTCCTTATGTGGGAGAGCACTACAAGCTCCATCTCAAATTGAAGTGTATATTTTGTGAGCAATTCAAATCGAGGCTTTGGAAATTATCCAGTTAGGGGATTTAGGTGTTAGGGGTTAAGGTGTTTAAGGTTTAGGGATTAGGGGTTAAGGGTCACTGATTAAGAGGACAAGGGGTTAAGCCTTAGAGAGTTCATGGATTCTAGGTTAGGGGTTATTGGGTTAAGATTTAATGGTTCAATGGAATAATGGGTTATGAGTTATGACTGTAGGGGTCAAGGAATTATGGCTTGTGGGTTGAGGGGATAGGGAATTCAGTAGTTATGGGTTAAGGGCTTATGGGTTGTGATAATGGGGACCGTAATCCCCTTATCACCATTTTTGGGGGTTACCCTATCAATTTCCCTTTTTTCCTTCCCTTTAGGCCCCCTATCCCCTAGGACATTAGGTCCAAAGCCCCCTTCAAAGGATTTAAAAATATCCTCAACCTAGGTTCCCTCAAATTTAAAAGGCATTACTTTAAATAGCCCTTTATGAATCCATACCCAACAATAGAAATTTTAGAAGACATTCCAAGTGTTATCTTGAAAGAGAATAACCAAAATTTTTTAGTTCCAATATTCAGGGTGGAATCATGGGAGGCATAAAAGAGCATGGAACATGTTGAGAGTGTTGGATCTCGCCAACATACAGGGGGTCTCCCCGATATGAAGTCCCAATTAGACCTCACACCATTTGAGGTGGAAGACCCATTTGGAAATGTGACTCAATTTCCATGTTCTTAAAGATTTTCCTTGGATGTAGTTCTTAGTATGTTGAACTATGTTTGGTTGCTCTTAGGTGTTGTAACAATGTATTTAGACATCGCCTCTATTTTAGAATATGATTTTTCTAATATACAAACCCCTCGATTCTCCTACATGGTATTAAAACTAATGGTTTGAGATGTAGAATTTTGCCTAAAAGTCTAATGCAAGTTGTAGATGCTCTTAAAAATTCAGATTTGTTTAGTGGATTGGTTTGAGGTTTCTAATTGCAAAATAAATCTAGGATCAAATTAGTGGGTCAACATTATGAGTTTCAAGCTAGATCTTATAAATTTTAATGGACACAATTATGGAATTTGGGCACAAGATATGGGAACATTGTTGAAAAATAAAGAGTTATAGGACTTTACGAAAATGGTGGTTCTTATCCAAGGGATAACTAATAAAAGTTTTTCATCAACATGAAGAAGGATGAGGGTCTAGGAATCATAATGTTGAAGAATGTAACTATGTTTGGTCTTCGTTATTAATTTATTTGTCAAAATAACTCATTATTATTATTAAATGACTTATTAAAGCATGGGTTTCATGCTTGGGTCATATTCCAATTAAGGTCCCAATTTTGGACTTCTAGGTTAGTTGTTACAGATTTAAATTGATACAATTTTTGGGCTTTTAAATCATGTAACATTAGGTTTTCAAAAGGCTCCTCCATCAAGTCATATTCTTCAAGGTCATCATCCTCGAAATCTACTTCAAAGACAACCCTCATGTCAAGTGATACAATTCATCAAATCTTCCTCCTTAAGTTGGCCTCAATCAGTCTTCAAGTCAACTCAAATCAAGACACAACACTTCACACTGTCATGTCATCTCAATAACTATGGGAAAAAATCATATATATGGGGGCATATTTTCGAATTTCTACCACAAACTTTTGGACATGTCTGAAGTTTCAGACTATAGATACAGTTGGGGTCATGATCATAGGTTCAGTGTTGGAGGATAAGGTCTTGAACCTGCTACAAAATTTAGGTAACTATCTATGTTATGATTCAGGTAGCTTCCATGCTATGATGTTGCAGAAAAACATGAATGCCTTTGTGTCAACACAGATCTACCACATAATCATTGCTATGATATGATACTCAATGCTATGAATATGCTCAGTGATCTCAGTTATGATGCACAATGTTATGATGATGCTCAATGTTCTCAGTAATGATGCTCGGTGCTATGTTGCTATCTCAAACTCGGTCAAGGTAATGAGGATGGAGTTTAGGTGAAAGAAAAGGAGATCTCAGTGTCATGGATATCTCGGTGCTAAAAAAGTGAAGGGATGAATTGATGGAGGAAGTATATAGTCTAAAGGTCTTGGTCGTCTCATATTAAGTCTACTGAAGGAAGAATTTTGACCGGGTTTTCCCTAAAGAGTGGGGTTTTTCCCTGGCATGTGCCTACATCTTGTGTCTTCTTATATTTTTTCATTGGCATTACTCTTGATGATAATAAAAGATAAATGCAAAGAACAAATAATAATAACAAAACATCACAATATAATGTCATGATAAGAGAAATTGCTTAACTGCCATCTCCTTAATTTCTCTAATACATAACAGCCTTCATCCCAAGGTGGATTCAATTTCATATAATCCATATAAACTACTCATGTCATCCATACTCTTTAGTATATCAAAGAGCTAGAAATTGATGCTTATTTTCCCCTAAGACCCTACAAACCCTGTATTCTCCTTGCAAACCTTACCCTTTATAACAAAAGCAGCAAAATTCCTACATAATTTACAATGTCATGAATTTGGGTATTCCACCAACTCAGTAACTCTCCAAACAATACTTTAGAAAAAAATATGCCTATCTCAAAAGACTCCATGTGTGGCATTGATCACCATGGTTTCACTCTCTAGTAAATATTTTTTGGTGGACCCACTAATATAATTTATTTTGATCCCTCTCCATACATTTCTCTCAATGCATTGATTATGTTGGGCTGTAGCTTACACAATATTTCTAGTGTCCCTATGGTTCTATGAAACACACCTGCAACATGTCATCCATATAGGACACAAATTAAATTGTTTAATCCCTCTCATAGTACATTAACACTCTCACCCGGTCACTTAGCACACCATAGACCAACATGCCTTCCCTCATTGTACAAGTTGGCCTTTATTTTGAGAAGATTAAGAGTTGGAGGGTAAGCATGACGAGGGTGTCATTTTCTCAAGACGAGTATCTCATAAGGATAAGCACTTTAATGAGAAATACAATCACAATATTGACCACTCATTTCTTACCATTCCCACACCATTTAAAAAACCCAAAAAATGACATTCTTAAAATCTCTTGTGTAGTTTCCTAATGTCATTCAAGTAGAATATCGCAATTACTTATGTCGGTAATGGTGCGGTCAATTTTTATTCTCTTAATGGAACTCTTTCTAGACATGCTCCCCATCAAACATAAATCATCGAGCCAAAATGAATGGAAATAAATGAATAAGAAGTTGTTTCATGGAGTGTCAGCGAGTGTCAGGCATGCCAAAGGGGGAGTGACAAGGCATGCTAGGGAATTCTAGGGCATGTCAAGAAATGTCAGGGTGTGCTAACATGTGCCAGATAGTGCCAAGGAATGTTGATGCATGCCAGGAATTCCAAGACATGTCATGTGTTAAGGCATAAAAAAATGTGTCAGGTGTTAGGGTATGTGAACGCGTGTGAAGGAATGTCAGGTGACAAAAGGGAACACCAAGTTAAAATGCAAATAAATGAACACATATGAGGGTTAATAATTCATAACCTTACATTTTCAATACAAGCATTCTAGGCATGCCAACACTAATGACAATACATGCCAAGTGCCAAGTGCTAGCGTGTCTTAAGTGCCAAATTATCCTCTATTACTTCTCTCTTAATTGTGAATAATTGATCTCAAATAAATTTTATCTTAAACCATGTTAAGGCATTCCAGGGCATCCAAGTGCATGCTAAGAATTGTCAATTGCCTATATACTTCTATTCTAATTGCTTTATAAGAAACCATATCCACCCATAGAAAAAAAGACAATTCTTTCCTCCATAAGAGACTCGGCCTAGCTCATATGGATCCATAGATTCTAGTCATTTCTTTGACTGAATCTTGACCTGAACTTTAAATCTCTATGACCCTCAAACTACCATTACCTCAATCCATATTACACCTGTGACTACTTCTATTCTGGCCCTAAATTCTATGGCAGACCCTCCTCCATTCGTGTTGGTCTTTATCACAGACCTTGTAACCTAGTAACCACCACAAGGTAGGGTATCAACCCTCTCTACTATTTCAAAATTTGATGTGGACTTCACACAAAAACACCACTGAAATCACATGCCCAAAATCTCATGAGTCGCCTCTCTTTAGCTTTATCTACCCTAAGAGAACCAACAATATGGCATCCTACTTCCTATCTCGAACCCATTAAGGTATGTGACATTCTTGTGAACCCTCACACGATGATCTTACTCTTGGTGGATGATCATGGCCTCCCTTTAGTAACGCTTACTCAACCCTCTAACTCAACCTACTTTAGGAATACATCTCTCCTAGCCTCCTTGATAAAATGAGCTCCTTCTCACTTGATGTTATTTCCTTCATACTAAGGCCTCCATAAATAGCTTTTCCTAGCTAGGCCTCTTAAGAATGCTCTAGAACGTATGAACTTTATCTACTTAGACCTTAGGAAATATTAATTTTATGTTTAATTTTATTTTAGATTTTAAACCTCATCTCAGGTCCAAAGCCCCTTCACTTGGGTTATTTTCCCACAAAACCTTTTGTGGTCAAACTCACACAAACCCATATCACTAGGCTTGTGGAGTACCTCCCAAGCTACAAAATTCAACAACATATTGAGGACTTGGTTGGGTTCCCAAGTTGAAAATAAGGGTAGTTGTGAGGGCATGATAACTAGGAAGGGTTAGGGCATGCCACGGAATGAAAAGGTGTGCTAACACATGCTGGAAAATGTCAATGCATGTTGAGTAGTGTTAAGGAGTTTTGAAGCATCACAAAGGAGAACTACGTCAAGATGCATGGAAATGAACAAATAAGAGTGTGTTCCAGGGAGTGTCAGTGAATTCAAGTGTGCCAAGGATGAAGTGTGTTAGAAAAATATCATAATAGGATTTGTGAGAGGCTAGCCTATGATTGCGATAAGGGGCTCGAAAAAGCATTTTTTTAAAAGGGGAGACTTTGTGTTGGGCACAACACTATTTTTCCCTTATCTATTATTTTTATATGACATGTGGCACACTTTGGCTGAATGCTCATGTTTTAAACTATTTTAGAAAATTACATGCCAAAGCATATCGAGGCATCTTAATGAATTAGAGACATGATAATGATCATGGCCTCTTTAGGACTACATCTCTCTTGGCCCCCTTGATCAAATGACCTCATTCTCACTTGATGTTATTTCCTTCATCCTAAGGACTCCTTAAATAGTTTTTCCGAGACCTCTTAGGAACCCTCTAGATCAACTTACGGGTTTTATCCACTTAGACCTTAGAAAACGTTAATTTTCCTTTTTAATTTTCTTTTAGATTTTAAACCCCGTCTTGGGTCCAAAATCCCTTTGCTTGGATTCTATTCCCACAACTCCTTTTGTGACCAAACTCACACAAAGCCATCTCACTAGGCTTGTGGAGTACCTCCCAAGCTACACAATTCAACAACATAGTCTAGTTGTAGTAACTATATCTTGTTCAAGCTCTTTTAGTCAAGCGAGGGCTTGGTTGGTTCCCAAGTTGAAAATTAAGTAAGGGTATGTGTGAGGGCATGAAAAATAGGGAGGTTCAGGGCATGCAAAGGAACGAAAATAAATGCTAACACATGTCGGACAATGTCAATGCATGCTGAACTAGGGTGTTAGGGAGTTTCAGGGCATATCAAGGGATAACTAGGTCAAAATGCATGGAAATGAACAAATAATAGTGTGTTCTAGGGAGTGTTAGTGAATTCAAGTGTGCTAAGGACGAAGTGTGTTAGGAGAAGTTTAGAATAGGATTTACAGGAGGCAAGCCTACAGTTCTTATAAGGGGCTCGACATAACAGTTTTAGAAAAAGGGATATCACTTTGTGTTAGGCACAACATTATTTTGCCTTTAGTTATTTTTTTTTATATGAGATGTGGCGCACTTTGGCTACATGATCATGTTTTAAAATATTCTAGATAATTCCATATTGTACATTATTGTGTATAATTTTTGGGGCACTCGGCTTGTGTCAGCTTATATCTTGTCTACTTTGTGAATCTTGTGGTTCTTGCAAACTCTGAGTTAATGTTTTATTGTTTATATGAACTTAACATACATGTGAAATATTTCCTGTGTAAGCTATGTTTCTTAGTTGTTTTATGGCCATGGATAGATCATGTGATCCTTGTATTGGTAAATAGTTAAGTGGGACAAGTTGAACTTGGACATGAGTGGCATAAGATGAGTTATAGGCAGTTCTTATGGGAACAAGGCACAATCTACTTGTAGTAGGTGCAATTGGTCAAGTTGTTGTGGTTTAAGCAGGCCAATGTTTTCATATGAACTATAGTAGCCAAGCACTTGATTAGGTTCCCAAGTCATGAAAAAATGTAAAGGCTAGCTGTGAGGACATAAGTGCCAAGCCGTGCTACGAAATGCTAATATGTGCTAGATAGTGCGAAGGCATGTCAAACATGATAAGATGTGCCAAGTGATAAGGCATGCCAAGATGTGCAAGGGTGTGTCAATGCATGCCAGGGACTTTCAAGGAAAAAAAATGGAGAAACAATTTAAAATAAAAGGAAATGAAAACATAAGAGGTTTAATAAGTCATCAATTTACCTTTTCTAAGAGGGGCATTCTAGGCACACCGACATTAGGCGCCAATAGGTGCCAAGTGCAATGTCTTAGTTCATTCTAAGTGCCAAGTCTTCCTTTTTTGCTTCTCATCTACTTTCCAAAAATTGATCTCAAATAAATTTAATATTAAACCATGCCAAATCATACCAAGGCATCTCAACGTGTTCCATACATGCTAAGACTTTTCAAGCACCAACATGTGCCAAGTGCCACTATGTGTCAGGGAGAGTTATGCATGCTATGAAGTGGAATGGCATGTTGAAGAGTGCTAAGGTGTGCTAGAGAGTGCTAATGCATGTTGAGGACTGTTAAGGAGTGCTGGGAAAAAACATTAAGGGAGCACTAGGTCAAAATTCGTGGAAGTTAATGAATATGAGGAATGTGTGCTAGGGACTAGTTTTAATGAGTGCTAGTTGTCATGCCAAGGAGGGGGTGACAAGCTATGCTAATCATTGGTAAGGCATGCTATGGAATATCAAGGCATGTAAAGAAGTTCCAAAGTGTGCTAGGTGTTATTGCCTAAATCTACCTCAGGCTGAAAGAAGGCAGAGTCTAGGGTAACATCAAACCACGCTCAGTCTGGTAGCTAGCCCTACCAGATCAGGAGAGGGCTCTCTCCGGGTCAATCTCAGCAAAAATAATCAATGAGGCTAGAGATGACTTGAAATAAAGGCTGATTTTAGGCTAGGTATAAATTTGAAAGAGTTTGATTTGATTTTGGGGGTTTTTGTTGGAATCAAAGGGAAAGGCAGATTTTGGGTCCAAGAAATGATCAGTTTTGCAGAGTTCTGAATGGGGCAAGGAAGGCAATTTTTTTGATGCTTTGGGTTGAATGAATGGATATTTTAGACCGGTGAGGAGCTTAATAGGGCAAGAGGCTTTCAAGAATCCTCTTCAAATAGTTGAAAAGATGGAAAATTAAACAAAACTCAAGGCAGAGCAAAGCAATCTAATGAATTCCACCTTTATCACTCATTTGTTTAATTTAAGAAGAAAGGAGAAGGGAAATAAAGAGAAAACATCGGTGGGCACAAAACAATCAGGAGAGAAATACACCTTAAAACATGAGCCACATGGATCCCAAAAAGTCTCTTGCAAACCACTGATGCTTTCCTTTGCCAAAATACGAATGAAATGTTACTTTGAAGTGCCAAGCAATCCCCAAGTATGCAACCACGAGAATTACTGATAAATTACTTCAATATGAATAAACCTAGCTCATCCCCATGCCTCTGGAGGTCCAAGCTCACCATTCTAGGAGTTGTTTCAACCAGCTATCTAAGCAGAACTGGAAAATAGGCAATGAAACAACTTGCCTCTATATGATAGGAAACTGATTCATTCACTTACATTTCACTTTTTGGTGAATGAATCTACTAGGATGAGTAAAAATGTGCCAAAATTACATCAAATTCATGAAATTACATCAAGTTACATCAAGAGTTACATGAAAAAAGTCAAACTAGCCAAAACTAGGTGAAAATCTGAGCTGCTGAGTGAAAACTAGGCCAAAAAATTCAAAATTGACAAAAAGTTTCCCAAATTTATTGAAATTTGGGCTGAATGTACACCATTAAGCACTATGTTGAGCCAAAGAGGCTTCGGCCAAAATTTGGAGTCTATCATGCCTTTTGCGACGTTTTAGTGCCCTCTTTAGTTTTTCCTTCAGGATCTTAATTCATGCCTTGCAAACATGATTTCGCGCCCAATAATGGTTCTTCATGTGCCTGAGCATGTTATTTTCCTTGTTGGCCTTATCCAATAGCTTCTCAAGATGAATATTTACCCTCTCAAGCCAAGTCTCTCTATCAACCTCAATCTCCCGCTCAATGGGTGTCATCTCGATTTGGCTTCTTTGGGCAGCTTGCCGGTTCTCACAGATGTTTTGCAACTCCATGATTGTTTGCTGATATTCCAACTATTTGTTTATCTTCTCCGGGTATTTTATGACCCATTGGGCTCTTTTCAACTTGATGGTCAATGTGTCGATCTTCGCCTTCTGCTCCTGAATGGTCTCTCTCAACTTTGAGCTTGAAGAGCTCAAATCCTCATCAATCAATATGAAAGTTGTGTCTTGGCCTCCTGAAGGGACCTCATCCTGCATGGGCCTCTTACCTCTATCCTGTACCTGTACCTGTGCTGCTGATGACGGAAAGGAGACCCCTTCCACCCCAGGTGGAGATAGTACTCGTCGGGTTGTGGCAAATAATCCTCTAGTGCCTCTCTGATAAGTGACATATGTTGGCACACTAGTAGTCTCTGCCTCCTGACCTCCATACTGATGTGAAGGTTCACCTGCATCATGGACAACCTCCGGAGGAACCTGACGAGCTGTGAAGAAGTCATGGGAAATGAAATCCTCCCATGAAATACCCTGTAATCTAAGCTGATGTACAACCACGATCTTGATGAGTGCATAGTGATAAATACTGTTGTATTGCTGCTCGGGAGTTTTCTTCTACACAAGAGTGGTCATTCTCTCAATGTTCCGGCACATGAAATAAGGAATGTTCATCATCATCACCCTTGTGAAATGCATCAATAACCTGATATGGTAAGCATAGAGGCGTGAAAACCGGCCCTCACAACTGAAGTATCTGATAATGAGTTTCATCAGGGGCGCATAGGATTCCTTTAGAAACTGGAATGGGAAAAATATACTGAGCTGTCTCACAAAGCTAGGCCTGATATATGGTTCATAATGCACTCTGTCCACCTGTTGTCTTTTGTTCCACTAGTCACCCACATTCGGTATTTCGGTTGCTTGAGAAATAGTTTCCAGTGTCAAAGTGAAATTTACACCAGCAAAAGTTACCTGACCATCATGTAAATGCAATACAAACAAACAAGCCAACTCCTGATGATAATGAATCCTAGCAATCATTTCACAAAACCGATAGCATGACTGCTCTCAAAAACATGCCATGGCAAGTGGGCAAGCCTGCAATTGAGTCAATTAGGTGGGCTCTTCTCTCACATGTCTGCCACCTTTACGAGGCCTTCTAGGTGCATGTAGCTCGGTGGTAGAATCACTATCTCTGTCATATGATGTATCAGTGTCTGTCTCCATGATGTCCATGCAAGGTGTATGTTGGCTTGTATGAGATGAAAATGAGAATTTGGTGCTTTTGTTTAGTTGCAAAATATGTGTCAAAGGGGAGGGATTGTAGGAGAAATAGGGCAGTGGGAACAATGGGGTTTAATCAAGTGGAATTTACCTTTTGAAAACCTGGGATTTGACAAACTTAGGGACAAGGGACAGCCACTTGATTTTTTGGGATTTGGGGAAATTTTGCAAATGGGGATAGGGATAATGGGAATGAGATGAGTATGAATGGGTTTAGGGATTTAAGGGAGATAAGGGAATGGACTGTAGTGATGAGATTACAGTGAGGGGGTGGAACAACAAGGTGGGGAATGGAGTATTTGGCGCCACAATCAATTTTAAAACTTCAATTTCAAAACCCTAAGGAGGCACTTCTAGGGTTTAGCTTTTATGTATCAAATTCTCATACTCCATCTTCAAAAAAATTTAAATGGAAACTAGAGGGTCATATGAACTTACTTGAGGAGAAAAACCGAGTCAATTTGGAGTTTGTGGAAGAAATGTCAAAAATTTGGTTATCTGCCCTGTGCGTCGCGACTACTGCCCAGTGCATCGCGCTCCTTCCATGTGCCGCGACAGTTCAAAAATACACAGTGTAGGGCGGCCCTATGCATCGCGCTCAACCAGTGCGCCGTGACAGTTGCCCAGTGTGCCACACTCTGGAATTTCTAAACAATCTGCCCACAAATCACAGTTTCTCCTTCCACGATTTCTTTACTTCTCAATGCTATCTCTTGACATGCAAATGGATTGTTGAAACAAAAAAAATATCTTTTATGTCAAAAATTTTGATTTTTGATTTGAAAAACCCCACTTTACAATGTTTGAAAACTTTGGCACTTTTTAAATGAACTTTTTTTTGCTTGGTTTTTTATTTTTGGACTGAATGATGAATTTCTTGTCTGTTCTGCAGGGATGGATGGCATGTAACTTTGGCAAAGGTGACCAGGGCTGCAAATGGAGCGTCATTACAACTGAAGAATTTGAAAATTACATTTCATTTATTACAAAAGGATAAAATAGACAATTTTTCTTCAAAACAGAGTTTTGAAGAAAAATCATTATGAAGCATTATGATGATGAAATTTTTGCAGTGAAATCTTATTTAAAGCTTCCTCATGTGCCTGCTGGCCATTATTAGACATTCTGGAGACCAAATTAACGAAACCCTAGACCTAATGAGACTAAAAACCCTAAAATGATTGTTTGCCAACCAAAAGACCAAATGTGACTGTAAATGACTGTAAATGATTTTGATGAAAAGAACCAAGCCAGCAGGTACAAGACATAAGGGATATGAGTGACAAGACCCTTTCGTCAGATGATCCATGCTCCTAATGGAATGTAGCTGACTGAACTGAATGAGACACCTAAAATGAAATGCAACAAAAGAGATTTTGATCTCTGACGGAGGGATGAAGATACCGACTCTAACATTGGCTCCAATGGGGATGGTAGCTCCTTGGAGGTGCCAAGAACTATAGATATCTGGGAGAGTAGGAAGTGCCTTTGTCCATTGGGCTATGGAGTCCATAACTTCGACAAATCCAAACAAGACTCTTGACTCATTTTATTGACTGAAACTTGACTCAAACCGACTCAATTTTGAAACTAAAATGACTGAAAGACCTGACTCGAAAAACTCAAACCAAAGATGAAATCATTCTTCAGAGTTATAGCCTTCACCTCGGGCCCCAAACTGAAGAAAAGATCACAGCACACACTTGCAATGAAACTAAAATAAATTGGTATGTACAATGAGAATGTAAAATAGTAGAAAACATTTCAGAAATGATACCGCTTGAGCAGCCGACCATTGACCGACCCTCCTGGACAATCTTCCTCGTTCATCTCTTTCAGAAGAAAATCATTCTGACCCCGATATGCAGCAATTTTAAAGGTCCTTTCTAGAGATTTTCGAACTTACCATGCTTACCCTTTTCCTCGTTCCTTGCATCCCATTTCAGCACCACTTCTTCCAATTGAAATTTGTCCACCTTTGCTTTTCTGTCATATATTTTCTTAATTCTCTCTTGCAGCTTGAACGTGTTTTGGAAAAATTCTTCTCTGGTTTGCTACAAATGGATCATTTGATTTATTCTCCTTTGCATATGATCGTCTTCACTGCCAGCTTCCTGTAGAAGTTTGACCACTGGAACTGCGAGAGAGGTAGGAAACACCGTTTCAACTCCATATACTAACTCAAAGGGGGACATACCAATGGATTTTTTCTGACTCACTCATTCTGCCCAAAGTGCATTGACTAACTTCTTATGCCAACTTTTCTTATTTATTTCCAGCAACTTTTTAATGATGTTGACCAAAGATTTGTTGGAAGACTCCGCCAATCCGTTTCCTTGTGGATGATAAGCGGTTGAGTGTCCCAAAGTGATTTTATACTTGTAACAAAACTCAACCATTATTTTTGATTTGAAAGATGCTGTGTTATCAGTAATTAACTTATTCGGGAAACCAAAACGAGACAAAATATTATTCTCAAGGAATGAAATTATTACTGAATCCGTAGCTTGCTTGGTGGGAATTGCTTTGATCCATTTCGTGAAATAATCTATCACCGTGAGGATCCACTTATGCTGAGCTAAAGAAGCAGGATGGATTTTGCGAATGAAATCCAAACCCCACTGCTGAAAACGAGCACTTACTTCAATGAGCTTAAGCGAAAAAGGCTGCAATTTATTTCTCCCTTGAAAAATCTGACATTCATGACAGCTTTTAATAGTCTTATATACATCAACGAAAATTGTCGACCAATAATATCCTGCTCTCAAAATCTTGTTGGCCGTTGTTTTCCAAAAAAGGTGACCCCCGCAATCTCCCTTATGAAAATCCTCCATAACCTGCTTTGCTTCTTCTTCAACCAAAAAATTCAGCAAAACACCACTAGGATCTTTCCAATAGAGTGAATTATTCAAAATACAAAACTTAGCAGCCTTCAATTTCAGAGTTCTAATTTTGTTTCTAGCCATGTCGAGTGGTGGTGACAAATTTTGAAGCACATATACAATATCTGAATACAAAGGAGAAAGCACAAAGATTTCTGATACCTGAACTGATGAACTTTCCTCATTCTCCTCGGACATACTAGCAATAAGATTAATGTCCAAGGCATGCAAATTCGACTCGGCTATTAGCTTAGCCAGCCCTTGTCCTTTGATAAGCTTTGTAGGCTTTATCTCCACATCATACTCCAACAAGGCAGCAATCCATTTTCCTCGTCTCCCCTCCGGATCTGTTTGCACTAAAACATCCTTAACAGCAGCGTTAGGAACATAAGCAAGAATATGAGAATGCAGAATATATACTCGAAAATCTTTCAATGCTTTCACTAAAGCAAGAGCTTTCTTTTCAATAATGTTATATTTTAAGGCTGCATCTCTTATGGTTCGGCTGAAAAAAGCAATTAGTTTTTCATGCTCATCTCTTTTCTGCATCAATACTGCTGTCATAGTATGCTTCGAGGCAAATGAAAACAAAATAAAATCCTGAGTATAGCCCGGGATGATCAAAACTAGAGCTGAAGAAAGAGCCAATTTTACTAAATTGAAATACTTTACCGCCTCCTCAGTCTACTTCACTACATTGTCTTTCTTAAGCATGTTTGTAATTTCTCTTAGATGTTCTACAAGATTATGCACAAAGCGGCGTAAGAAATTCATCTTACCATTGAATGATTGGATCTCCCTTTTGTTCCGGGGAAGATCAATTTGCTGAATAGCTTCTACTCGATCTGGATCAATACAGATGCCATCCTTTGAGATAATATGACCAAGAAGCTTGCCCTCATCCATGGAAAACAAACTTTTCTTCAGATTGAGTGACACACCATACTTTCTACACCGCTGAAAAACAACTTTCAAATGATAAAGGTGCTCTTCATCAAAATTAGAAAAGACTGTCAAATCATCAAGATACACAACTAGAAAAGCATCCTTCTCATTTGCAAATTCCATATCCATTTCTCACTGAAATGTCACACCAACATTCTTCAAACCGAAAGGCATTTTAGCATAATGGAAAGTTCCCCACGGAGTGGTGAACGCTGTTTTGTCTCTATCATCCTCATGGACTAGAATTTGGTTATACCCAGAATAACCATCGAGTAGCAACATACGAGATGCTCCAACTACTCGCTGAAGTATGTGATCCATTTTGGGCAATGGATAATTATCTTTCAAAGAAACCTTATTCAGATTCCTAAAATCAATGCACAAACGAATCTCACCTGTCTTCTTGCGTACGGGCACCAAATTAGAAATCCAATCTGAAAACCTTATAGGAACAATGATACCAGCCTTGTACAACCGATTCACTTCCTTCTCTATTGAGGGCAGCAACTTCGGATTTATCCTTCTCAACTTCTGCCTGAAGGGCTTTTGATTTGGCTTAATCGGAATGGTGTGCTGAATTATGTTTGTATCGTATGTCTTCAAATCTGAATAGTCGCAAGAAAATACATCAGCAAAAGATGACAAAAAACTGACATACCTTACTTTTACCTCCGGTGGCAATGCTTTGGACAATTTCACCATCTTTGGATTTTCAGCTGATCCAATGTTCACATCTTTAACTACCTTTTCGGTTGGCCGCAAGGTTGGTTTCTGAGCTACGTCATCTTGATCGAAGACCTCCTCTAAAGGTATTAGACCTTTAGGAATGACATTATCCTTTAGCTGTAATACTTCCATCTGATTTATTTGCACATCAGCCCCACCATCATCATGCTCCATATCAATTGAAGTGTCTTTGAATTTGCCTTCATTTTGCAAAAAATCATCAATCTCATCATCATCTTGAAATACTTGCCAATACCTTTGATTGTCCGGGACAGTCGGACGATGTTTCACATGAATTTCAAATTTGTTACTTGAGTTCATCGGAATTTTCAAATTACTTGCTGCCTTTGCAAGTGCATCTGCAATACCATTCTGAATACGAGGGACACAAGTCAAAGTATAGTCTAAAAACAATTTCAAGATATCAAGAACAGCATTTCAGTAAGCCCGCATTCGAGGATGCTTAGCTTGGTATTCACCTTTCACTTGCTTAATTACCAACTCGGAGTCGCCATACACTGCAATCCTCTTAGCATTCAACTTTATAATAATTTTCAGACTAGCAATCAAAGCTTCGTATTCTGCCTCATTATTTGAAAAATCAAAAGCTAATTTATACGAACAGACCCTTACATTACTCAGTACCTTGTTTGGGGCGGAAAAAGGGCTACGTACCGAAATGCCAATTCCAGCACCATCACTTCCTACTGCACCATCAAAATCCATGGTCCATAAACCATCTTCATCTTCTTCCAAGTGCTGAAATTATGTTTTCTTTGTCATTTCTGCTTGTTGTCCATCATTTTTTTGCTGTTGTCGAAAGGTTGATTGCTCCACAGAACTTTCAAGATTTTGTCTCTCTTTCTGTAAGACCTCTCTGAAATTCTCGGTGATTTCCATAATTTCTTCTACTTCAACTAATTGGCTATTTACATCATTGAAACTATCTGAATACAAAACAAAAGACTCTAAATCTGTATGTACATAATTGATTGGATGATTTACCGGTTTCTCCTTGTTGGTGATCATATACTTCATCTTTTGCTCCCGATATAATTTTCTCATCTGACCAAACACAGGAATGGTAGCATAGGAGAAATCAAGCTGCAATGTTCCCTTTATTTTCGCTCCCCAAGATCTGGAAAGAAGCATGCCAAATCTAGGAGGAATATCCGCCACAACCACATCGATCAAAACATTTTTAGTTGGAATCTGATCCAAACTGACCACCAAATCTTTGATAAGCCCAATGCATCTTCCTCTACTGGAATCAAAAGAGTAAAGATCATGATACTTTCTAGTGATGTCCAATCCCAATTTCTCCATGATTGCCCTTGGCATGAGATTATGAGAAGCTCTGGAATCAAACATGGCATTGTGTAACACATAATCGTGCAATCTAAGGCTGATATAAAAAGGAGGCACATCACTATCTGGAGACTCACCATCCAATGTTGGTCCAAATATCAACTCAAGTTGATCATCTTCCATATTCACCATATCAAACATTGGATCGAAATTCAAAATTTTAGATACCTGACCCTCATAGTTGCTATTTTTCATCAATTCAGTCAAAGGAATGGATACTTTTAACTTAGCAATTTAATTTTCTAAATTAAAAACTAAAATTTTCTCTACCTCTTTAGCTGGAACATCCTTCTTTTCAGTTTTCTCCTTTGATACAATTGGCTGATTGGATCTTTCATTTGCTGATGGTGATTTTCTAGTAGTGGGATCAACTATCTCTTTTCCCTTCTTTTGTGCAACGGGTGCATCATTCTTTGGTGCTGAAACTTCCTTTCTCTTTTGGATTGGGTTAATAGGAACATCTCTATTTATAAGTGAATATTGTCACTGCTAGGTGGTCAAGGCATTCATATAACCTCTCTAATACTCATCCGACTCTTCTTCAAGAGCTCTCTCATTTGCCAAGATGAAATCCTCGTCTTTTTGTACAGCTGAACTTTCTGAATATTCCTCATCTTCAGTGATAAAGGTTGGCATATCATCAGGTGTAAAGAAGTGATTCTATTCCCCTATTACATTCTCTTCATCATCTGATTCCGGACCAACAAAATTATGCTGTAAAGGTGTCTTTACCTGCTGTTGTACTGTTGGTTCTTGTGCTCACTGCTCTCGTTGTTTGATCCTGAATTGTGGTTTATGCTAGCCACGGAAGTTAGGATTTTTGATTTGCGGTTCAAGATTATCAAGTGTTAATATTTCAATCATATTTTCCACCTTGCGGAGTACTTGATCTGAAGTAGAAGCCTCTTCCTTTATTGCGACTTTCTTTTCAGCTTTCAATCTAGTTCTCTTGTCATTCAAATTAGCTTCAACACTGACTGCAATTTTCTGCATGTCTTCCAAAGTGGCCGGATCTCTTTCTCTTAATTGATAGGCCATGTCCAGATCAAAACCATCCGGAAACTTGAGCAAAGCCGACCTCTTAGATGGCTTTAAATCATCAGGAAATGCATTGTAAACCGCATTGAATCCAATACAATAATCTTGTAAAGACTCACCAACATTCTGCTTGATCTTGGTATATTCAGAAGTGATCTGAAGAGGATCTTTATTTACTTCCCATCGATCCAAGAATTTTCTCTGAAGCTCAGCCAATGTAGCAATACTTCTAGCCAGTAAATCTCTAAACCACTTTCTTACTTCACCTCCAAAGGTTTGCACAAATAATCTCATGGTCACATTTTCTGCATCAATCTCATGAAGGTCAAATAAATCTGACATCCTATCCACATGTTGCTGAGCAGGAACACTTTGAGGAGTGCCATCAAACAATGGAATCTTACTTTGATAATCAGCGGGCATGTCATCCAAGTTCGGAGGCAACACAAGGGGTGCAAATCGAGCAGCCATTGCTCTTGGTGGATTTATAACCGATCTTGGGGATATAGGTGGAGTAGGAGTAGTAGATGTATGAGGTGTATGTGGTGTGGATGGAGAAACTACTACAGATTGTTGATCAAGGATAGAAGGTTGGATGGGAATGGTAGGAATGAAAGGAGGCTCGGTAGGAATTTGTGAACCGGAAGTAATTTCGGATGGCCGAAGAGTTTCAGATGCAGACTTTATGAATTCGGGAATGTTTTTTGCCACAATGGAATTTTGAATATTCAAGATGTAACTATCAATGGATCTATTAGCCTGTTCAATTTCAAGATATTTGATAAAATCTAGATTTATGACAGTAGAACCAATAGCACTTTCAGACTTAGTCTCAAACAACGACAACTCAAATTGTTCATCAAACTCAAGATCTTCAAGATATTCAAAAACAGTGGGACATGAATGAGATTTGAATAGAGGAATCACAGGAGTTTCTCGACGAAGGATTCTTGAAATCAGATTATGATTTTCATACACAGGAGGTGGATCGGGATCGGGATTTGCTCTGGTATGTCGTCTAGAAGCCAGTGTGTTGAATTATTTTCAAAATCAAAGGGACAAAACCAACTTGTTTAGCCTATCAAATTCTAGACTCATCACCCAAAATTCCAGAATGATCTGATATATTGGGGCAATTTACAAGTTAAATGTTACGTTTACAAACTAGACCGGAGATTGACTAAAGCAGTGTTTATCTACTTTCACTAATGCAAAGCAAGAGCGTTTCGAATGCTACCTGGCATAACTTCAGGCTCCGTCTGTAGCTTATAAAAAAATTAAAACCAACAAGCAAACCATTTTCTTCCCCAGTATGGTCGCCACTATGTTATTGCCTAAATCTACCTCAGGTTGAAAGAAGGCAGAGTCTAGGGTAACATCAAACCATGCTCAGTCTGGTAGCTAGACCTACCAGATCAGGAGAGGGCTCTCTCCGGGTCAATCTCAGCAAAAATAATCAATGAGGCTAGAGATGACTTGAAATAAAGGCTAATTTTAGGCTAGGTATAAATGTGAAATATTTTGATTTGATTTTGGGGGTTTTTGTTGGAATCAAAGGGAAAGGCAGATTTTGGGTCCGGGAAATGATCAGTTTTGCAGAGTTCTGAATGGGGCAAGGAAGGAAATTGTTTTTATGCTTTGGGTTGAATGAATGGATAGTTCAGACCAGTGAGGAGATGAAGAGGGCAAGAGGCTTTCAAGAATCCTCTTCAAATAGATGAAAACATGGAAAATTAAACAAAACTCAAGGTAGAGCAAATCAATCTAATGAATTCCACGTTTATCACTCATTTGTTTAATTTAAGAAGAAAGGAGAAGGGAAATGATACACATAAAACATCAGTGAAATTACAATAATAGAGAGAAATACACCATCAAAACATACAACCACATGGATCCCAAAGAGTGCTGCAAACCCTGGTCTTTCCTTTGCCAAAATACAGAGATGAAATGTACAATGAAGTGCCAAGCAATCCCAAGTGTCCAAACCTGAAAATGACTGATGAATTACATGATATAGACAAGCCTAACTCATCGCCATGCCTCTAGGGGTCTAGCTCACCATTCTAGGATCTGTTTCAACCATATCTAAACTAAGAACTGGAAAATAGGCAATGAAACAACTTGCCTCTATATGATAGGAAATTGATTCATTCACTTACATTTTACTTTTTGGTGAATGAATCTACTAGGATGAGTGAAAATGTGCCAAAATTACATCAAATTCATGAAATTACATCAAGTTACATCAAGAGTTACATGAAAAAGTCAAACTAGCAAAAACTAGGTGAAAATCTGAGCTGCTGAGTGAAAACTAGGCCAAAATTCCCAATGCGCCGCGCCTGAAATCTCTATGCACTACGCCACTTTGAGGCTGATTTTGAGGGCCTTCCCGGAGTCCAAATTGAGTGAAGGATAGCTCGTTGGAAATATATTCCTGTCTACTTTCCAACCCAAGTTAAATTTATGAATTTAGTTGCCATTTTCCCCTCCAAAAATCCAATCTCCCAACACTACTTCATGTGTGTGCAAAAAGTGGCAAAAAGGCCATTTTTAGGGTGTTTTTGACCCTTTAGGCAACCCAAAACTTGTCAAAATCCTTAGTTAATGGGTAGGCATGCATAAATTTTAATGAAAAATCCATAAATGAAAATTTTTCCTCAAAATGAGCTGCCAATTATAAGCGCACGCCAAGTGGCGCTACGCGTCGGGCAGGAAAATCTGTGTTAAGGCCAAAAAATTCAAAATTGACAAAAATTTTCCCAAATTTATTGAAAATTGGGCTGAATGTCCACCATTAAGAATTATGCTGATCCAAAGAGGCTTCGGCCAAAATTTGGAGTCTATCATGCCTTTTGTGATGCTTTAGTGCCCTCTTTAGTTTTGCCTTCAGGATCTTAATTCGCGCCTTGCAAACATGATTTCGCACCCAATAATGGTTCTTCATGTTCCTGAGCATGTTATTTTCCTTTTTTCCTTCTCCAATAGCTTTTCAAGATGAATATTGATCCTCTCAAGCCAAGTCTCTCTATCAGCCTCAATCTCCCGCTCAATGGGTGTCATCTCGGTTTGGCTTCTTTGGGCAGCTTGCCAGTTCTCACGGATGTTTTGCAACTCCATGATTTTTTGCTGCTCTTCCAACTGTTTGTTCCACTTCTCCAGGTATTTTATGACCCATTGGGCTCTTTGAAACTTGATGGTCAATGTGTTGATCTTCGCCTTCTGCTCCTGAATGGTCTCTCTCAACTTTGAGCTTGGAGAGTTCAAATCCTCATCAATCAATATGAAAGCTGTGTCTTGGCCTCCTGACGGGCCCTCATCCTGCATGGGCCTCTTACCTCTGTCCTGTACCTCTAACTGTGCTGCTGATGATGGAAATGAGACCCCTTCCACCCCAGCTGGAGATAGTACTCGTCGGGCTGCTGCAAATAATCCTCTAGTGCCTCTCTGATAAGTGACATATGTCGGCACACTAGTAGTGTCTGCCTCCTGACCTCCATACTGATGGGAAGGTTCACCTGCATCATGGACAACCTCCGGAGGAACCTGAGGAGCTTTGAATAATTCATGGGAAATGAAATCCTCCCATGAAATACCCTGCAATCCAAGCTGATGTACAACCACAATCTTGATGAGTGCATAGTGATAAATACCGTTGTACTGCTGCTCGGGAGTTTTCTTCTACACAAGATTGGTCATTCTCTCGATGTTCCGGCACATGAAATAAGGAATTTTCATCATCCTCACCCTTGTGAAATGCATCAATAACCTGATATGGTAAGCATAGAGGCGTGAAAACCGGCCCTCACAACTGAAGTATCTGATAATGAGTTTCATCAGGGGCGCATAGGATTCCTTTAGAAACCGGAATGGGAACACTCTGCTGAGGTGTCTCACAAAGCTAGGCCTGATATATGGTTCATAATGCACTCTGTCCACCTGCTTTCTTTTGTTTCACTGTTCACCCACATTCGGTATTCCAGTTTCTTGAGAAATATTTTCCGATGTCAAAGTGAAATTTACACCAGCAAGAGTTACCTGACCATCATGTAAATGCAATAAAAACAAACGAGCCAACTCCTGATGATAATGAATCCTAGCAATCATTTCACAAAACTAATAGCATGATCGCTCTAAAAAACATGCCATGGCAAGTGGGCAAGCCTACAATTGAGTCAATGAGGTGGGCTCTTCTCTCACATGTCTGCCACCTTTACGAGGCCTTCTAGGTGCATGTAGCTCAATGGTAGAATTACTATCTCTGTCATATGATATATCAGTGTATGTCTCCATGATTTCCATCCAAGGTGTATGTTGTCTTGTATGAGATGAAAATGAGAATTTGGTGCTTTTTCTTAGTTGCCAAATATGTGTCAAAGGGGAGGGATTGTAGGAGAAATAGGGCAGTGGGAACAATGGGGTTTAATCAAGTGGGATTTAACTTTTGAAAACCTGGGATTTGACAAACTTAGGGACAAGGGACAGCCACTTGATTTTTTGGGATTTGGGGAAATTTTGCAAATGGGGATAGGGATAATGGGAATGAGATGAGTATGAATGGGTTTAAGGATTTAAGGGAGATAAGGGAATGGACTGTAGTGATGAGATTACAGTGAGGGGGAGGAACAACAAGGTGGGGAATGGAGTATTTGGCACCACAATCAATTTTAAAACTTCAATTTCAAAACCCTAAGGAGGCACTTCTAGGGTTTGTCTTTTATGTATCAAATTCTCATACTCCGTCTTCAAAATTTTTTAAATGGAAACTAGAGGGTCAAATGAACTTACTTGAGCAGAAAAACCTAGTCAATTTGGAGTTTGTGGAAGCAATGTCAAAAATTTGGTTATCTGCCCTGTGCTCCGCGACCATTGCCCAGTGCGTCGCGCTCCTTCCACGCGCCGCGACAGTTCAAAAATACACAGTGCAAGGCAGCCCTATGCACCGCGCTCAGCTAGTGTGCCGTGACAGTTGCCCAGTGCGCTGCGCTCTGGAATTTCTAAACAATCTGCCCCCAAATCACAGTTTCGCCTTCCACGATTTATTTACTTCTCGATGCTATCTCTTGACATGCAAATGGATTTTTGAAAAAAAAAAATATCTTTTATGTCAAAGATTTTGATTTTTGATTTGAAAAAACCCACTTTACAATGTTTGAAAACTTTGGCACTTTTTAAATCAACTCTGTTTTGCTTGTTTTTTTATTTTTGGAGTGAATGATGAATTTCTTGTCTGTTCTGCAGGGATGGATGGCATGGAACTTTGGAAAAGGCGACCAGGGCTGCGAATGGAGCGTTATTACAACTGAATAATTTGAAAATTACATTGCATTTATTACAAAAGGATAAAATAGACATTTTTTCTTCAAAACAGAGTTTTGAAGAAAAATCATTATCAAGCATTATGATGATGAAATTTTTGCAATGAAATCTTATTTGAAGCTTCCTCATGTGCCTGCTGGCCATTATTAGACGTTCTGGAGACCAAATTAATGAAACCCTAGACCTAATGAGACTAAAAACCCTAAAATGACTGTTTGCCAACCAAAAGACCAAACGTGACTGTAAATGACTGTAAATGATTTTGATGAACAGAACCAAACCAACAGGTACAGGACATGAGGGATATGAGTGACCAAACCCTTCTGTCAGATGATCCATGCTCCTAATGGAATGCAGCTGACTGAACTGAATGAGACACCTAAAATGAAATGAAACAAAAGAGATTTTGATCTCTGACGGAGGGATGAAGATACCGACTCTAACACTAGGGAGTTCCAGGGTGTGCTAATTATATGTGCCAAATAGTGCCAAGATATGCCAAAATATGGTAGGTGCTAAGGATGTGTAGGGTGCTAGGGTATGTCAATATGTGTCAAGAAGTGTCAAGGAAACAAAAGGAAGAACCAACCTAAAATGTAAGGAAATGAACACATAAGAGGGTTAATAAGTCAAGACTTTATCTTTTTCAAAATGGGCATGCTAGTTACAGTAATAATAGGTCCCAATACATGCCAAGTGGCATTGTGTGCCAAGTGCTAATGTATGTCAATGCATTCAACCAAGGTGTTCCAGGGCATGCTAGGGACTACATGTATGCCAACACATGATAGGAGAGTTCCATGTTGTGCTAGCACATGCCACCATGTGCTTGGGAATCAGTTTCATGACAAGATGTTCCAAGACATGTGAGGTGCTAAGAAATGTTAGTGTGTGACAAAGAATTAATTTAAGGTGTGCCCGGATAGTTGAGGAGTGTTAGGTATTTCTCATTAATAGAATTGTTAGAGCTGATTATGCATTAAATAATATATTTCCTACACACACAAGTGGAACTTTATCTAAATTAAATTTGATAGATAATAAACTTAATATATATGAATCATGTGTTGACCCATAGGAAAACTCTATTCGACTAGTGATTAATTGAGGGAAATGATACACACTAATTACCTATTAAAAAATTGACTGATTCTAACCACCATGGCCTTGGAAATATCACAAAAAATACTCCAAAATAATGGCTTTAAATCGCTATATTTTGAAAAAAAATATATTAATAGGCATATAGCATCATCAAAAACTCATTAGAATGATCAATGGTGAGGGAAATTTTTTGACCATCACCAAAAGTAACAAAAAGAGCATTTGTGAGGGTCATTAAAATTCGTCACTAGAAGTGTCACCAAAGAGAGAATTAGTGATGGGTCTTTAACGACCCTCACCAAAAGTGTCATTGAAAATGGCTTTGGTAACGAAGCTTAAAGGACCATCACTATATACACTTATAGTGACGCTTCTTTAAGGACTGTCACCATATGTGACATTCGTGACAGACCTTAAAGGTCCGTCACAAGCATGACCTTCACCAATGTCATTTTTTCTTGTAGTGCGAGGTCCCTTTTTGCCTCTCCCTTCTCATTTGTTTGACCTCCTTGGACAGATCTTGCATAGATCCAAAGAGAAGTGTGGCAAAACTTAGTCCCTTTGCCATTATAGATCACTACCTTCTGCTTCTTCTTCTGATGTCATATAATGTATTGCCCACAATTTGAGCCAAAGATCATGCTCTAATACCCCTGTAATATCCCAAAATGGGAAAATACAGGAATGCAAAACATAATAGCTGGAAACTACAACAATGAAAAAATAAACTGAATACACCATCAAAATACATAGAATAGCTAAGCCATTTTATTAATATGGAGGCGGAATACAATGTACAAGAGCGTTAAAAAAAGAGAAGCACTCAAGCCAAACAAGAAGGCTAGAATGACCCTGGAGTCCTCTCAAAGAATGCACTACATAACTGTTGGACCGTTGGAGGCCATATTGTGTTATCCCTTTGGTAAATGCTAAAAATATAACTGCTGGCTAAAAGGAAATGTGTAGATCTGGTTGTTCTGTAGCTTAGATGATGTCGAGATTTCCGATCTTGGCTCTTGAGGAAGACCCAAAATAACCCAGAAAGGATTTCCAGATTTAACAACCTTGGAAACCCACAATCCTAGGGCTTTCACTATATGACTGTTGGGTATGCAGATCTACTACATGATATGAATATATGATGGCTGAAATAAGGCACAACAAGCTCCATGCATGAAGGGTTGATCCCTTCTTCAGATCTCTAAGCTAGAAGCTTGAGATCTAGCTCCTCCTTCCTCCTCCAAAGATTGTACTTGTTGAATACATAACAGCTAGAAATAACTGTGTTGTCAAGGAGGCTAAAGATATAGCTTGATGTTAGATGATGCAATTCTACTCAAGAATAGTGGAAACAATCAGTCCAAAGTGAGGGCATAATCCCTCATTATATTTCCAGCTGAAATACTGGAAACTTACTTCCTCCAATGGATCTACAGGACTGGACTATGCAATTCCCAGGGGAACTGCTACTACATGGAGGTATAAACTGATGGCCTAATGTTGGAGATAAAAATTTTGGTCCTGGAAGATTGATATGAAAGCCCAAGGTGAAAGGATGAATACTCCATCGGTTGCTAGAAACAACCTCCTCCTCTCAAACCCTCAAGCAGGAATGCATAATTCCTGAATTTGTATGTGTTGGAGAGAGGGGTTGAATGTGGCACCAATGCCTTATGATGAATGACTTCCCAAAGAAACCTTCCTAGAGTAGGCACTCAAATTCCCCTGTGGGTATGTTGGATGGATAAATCGTTCTTGCGGACAAGACTGATCTCCCTACTACTAAAAGTATCTAGCAACAAACAGCCAAATAAACTAATCTTTCTCTAACCATATATGATTTACAAATAGTTCTATAGAGGTGTAAAAGACCTACCTTATGTCCAGTGCTTGTTTGAAGTTGTTGTTATCCTTCGTGCGCTTGAAGGAGTTTCGCTTTTAAACTTGCAGTCACAAACAAGGAAAGTATTACATAGCACCTGTATAGACATCATCATAAACCATGCTTATCATAGTGATCAAGGAATATATGAAATAAACCATTAACAAACAACTTATTGAGAAAAATGAGTATATTTGTATTAATTTCAAAAGAAGGAAAACCTTACAACCTAAGCCTTGATGTTGCACAGGCCTTCCCGGGGTCCGAAGCAGGAGTCTCCTCTACTTTGAAAAGCTCTACACTCTTTCAACCAAGACAAATAGAGGTATGTAATATCTCCTCACAAATTCTGGTTTAACTGAGTCTGAATCTCAACAACACTTATCTTCAAATATTCTAAAGCTTCCACTCCCTTTGAGGCTACCCAATGCCTCTTTTTATAATGGAAAAGAGGAGGTTTTTTGTTCCAAATATGAAGGGATAGAATCATCCTTCAAAGGGATAAGCTCCTCACATCAAGGGGTTAGCTCCATAAGGTAAGGGATACATGTACCTTATCAAAGCGCACCTATTCCCGAAAATTCTTCTCTAGAATCTTCTAGAATTAATCTCAAATCAACTTTTTAACTTTACTTTCTCGCTTTTTTTAGTTTTACAGGAGTCCGCACCTATAACACATAGAAAGTGCGGTTCTGGTCTGCAGGATAGCTGAACATTAGGTGCGGGCCCGTAGGCAATGTATAGAGAAAGTGCGATACCAAAGTTTAGGAGATTTTTAGGAACTTTTCTCTGATTTTCAAGGCTTGATATGAAGAACTGATATGTTAGACTTGCAAAAGGAGGAAGTATGAGTTATAATGAGCTCATACTCATAGAATAATGTCAAGATGACAATTTTTTAGTGTAACAGGGTAAGGGTGGGATTCCCACTCGAGAAAACCCATGTGCTAAAAAAAACTGTAGACTTAGCTAAATACCTAAGGCATGCACAGAAATGTCAAACGACAAATCCAGATCTAAAATCAATTTCTAAAATCTAAGTTCTATGGATGCCTTCATCTTCCTTTTATGCTTTGTGAGCCTCCCCTAGCCTTAGCCCTCCTCATAACTGCGTTGCAAATGTAGCCACTAGCCTCCATGAACACTATCCTATCTCTCCATGATCTCCATCACCTTTGCATTTACTTTCCACTCTCTCCATCATGTGAGCATTTAATGCAACACTTCTTCCATCACTTCATCAGTATTTCTCTATGATCTTACTTTTATTCCTTCATGATCTTACTTTGACTCCTCCACTATCTCCATGATCTTTCTCATTAATGTTGCATGATCTCCACTCTTCCTTCATTAATAAGCTACTCCACTACTCTATAATGTTTATCTACTTCTAAATAACCCACATACACATACCAAAAGTGGATTTTATTCATCTATGGGGTTTATGGGTCCCTCCACCATATTGTTTACTTAATTAATTAAGAAAATTAAGAACTCAAATATTCCAATTAACTAATGGAAAATTGGGAATATTACAATTTTCATATAAAATTCAATCTAATTCTGAAATAAAACTCTCATGCCTAATATGTTTTTATAGGAAGGAAAGAAGGAGATTTGGAGTGGCCTAAAAGTATACATGAATTTAGAGCTCGAGGTCAAGTGCATCTTATTCTATGCTAAGAAGTAAAAAAAGGAGCTAAACTAAAGTGAATAGGTGACCTAGAACACTTCTACAGGAAGTTGCTACAAGATGTCCTTAAGTCCTACATGAAATAGACCGGGAGAGTTTTAAGGGTGAAAGAGGTGAAAGGAAGGTGTGGCAAGGTGAGAGAAGGTGGAATGAGGTCAGGGAAAGGTGGCCAACAGCTCTAGCCAAGCTCATAACCTTTAGGAGCCTTGTTTTTCACCTCGAAGGCTTCTCATGGTGGTGGTGATGATGGATTCAAAAAATAGGGTTTTGGTGGTAGATTTCAAGGTTGGAGAGAAGGAGGGTGAATGAGATGAAAAGAATCATTTCCTTGTAGCTGTAGACATCCATGCAATCACTACACACATTCATGCATTGATTATTGACAAATTAACATGTTAACAGGTGGAAAATATGAGTTGAATGGAAAACCCTACTTAATCTATGCTAAAATCTAATCTAAACACAAATCCAACTCCTAACTTATAGTAATAATATTATGAGCTTGATAATCACACTATATATCTTTACAGTAAATCATAAACAAAATACTTTTGATATGTGGTTGGAGATCCTTCTCCTTAAGCTCACATCACAGAGGTGAGGAAGAGAAGCTACCAACACAGTTTCGATGGATTTTTTATGCTACTAGAATGCAAAAAGAATAAACAAAATGTTGAAACATAAAAATATATTATAAGTACACAAGGGGGACCTATCCAATGGATTGGGCCCTAACCGAAAAGCATCATCTCTCTGAGACTAAATCAATGATGGAACATGCAACTTCTCATTATCATTGCATAAAAAGGTCTAGTACATGATATCACAGTAAAAAATAACACTAAATCAGATATCAAGAGCTACCTAGATGAATAAAGAGTTTCAATACTAACAAGATCTTGCATAATCTTATTTATAAAAATGGGTAGCTACCAAAATCTCCCTAAAAAGTAGAAATAAGTCCTCCTTGACCTTGAGAAAATAGGAGCTTAGCTGCTCATAACTGTCACTTTTATGGGTTTCCTTTTCCTTCAAGTTGTTGGGAGAGATCTCGATGTGATATTGGTTGATTGAGAGAGTTAAGGAGGTGGAAAATCCTCCTACAATATCTCCTTGTTGTCTAGTCCGAGCCCTTAGGTGGAAAATATCTCAAAAATAGCCTCATTTCCTGAAGTTAATTCAGATTAGGCAACAAGACATGACAACATCATACACTCTTCTCATTAAGCATAATATGACAAAAATGTAAATAAATGTGAGAGAGAGGTAACTTAATAGCTGAAGTATGCCATTTTAACCCCATAAAATATACCTAATGATGGGCCTCATCATCACCCCCCTAATGAAATGGTTGCTCATCCTCTGAGAAACTTAGTCCTCCTTGATGATCCTTTCAAAGCCTTAGTCACTTCTCTGACATCCCAATGTAGCAAAGAGGGAATGTCTTCTAGTGGGTGGAATACTATATTCCTTTCTGCCTCAACCAACTCCTTTTGTTCCTTTGTTTGATCTCTCCCTTCATGCATCCCTGACAATAAAGGTGGGACGAGCTTCAAGCCTATCCACTGTATCTTCATTCTCTGCATATCTTATTTGTAGAAGGGTGCTCTTTCCAATGAATTTCTCATTCTCTCAGGAGAACGATATTCCCTCAACTGTAGGTGAAGTGGTAAGGTTTTCCATCCTCTTTTTCATGCTTGCAATCTTACTTCTCCTAGCAACCAAGATATATCATCAAAGTGTGAAACTACCTCACCTTGTGTCTCAATGTATCTAGGTGCCATTACATCATTGTTTGAGATCAATTGATGATAACTAATTATCCCCCTGGGGCTTATTATTTACAATATGATCTGTAAAGGTTCTCTTTCTTCTCTTACCATGACTCTTTTAGTCTCTGCTGTTCTCTCTTGTATGATGTGTTAGGCAAGATGATAGAGCGATTAATTTCATATCACCCAACCTAGAATTTGGGTCCCAATTATTAATATTAGCTAATATGAGGTTTTTCATGGAGAATTCAGCCATCCTAGCCCTCTCTCCTACAATAGACTATTAGTATAAATCAATGAATTCTTTGTAGCTTCAAAAGGGTAGGGATCCATGTTGAACTAAGGTTTTGATTGGAATTGTAACCATTTCTCCTTTAGGTAAACTGCATAGGACTTTGAAGGTTGTCTTCACTACATGAAATCCTTGTAAAGGTTGGACATGGTGGAAATTTGGTTTTTATTTTCCTGTAGCTGCCCTTGCAGCCTCATGTTCTCCTCTTGTACTACTTGTAGTTTCTCCTTCACCACAAATTCTTTGAGCCTTACATCAGCCATCTATTTTCCCATTTTAAGGAGCCTTTTATCCCTCAACCTAACATCCAAAACATCCTTTCATTTGGATATCTACATCCACCTATGGGTGCACCCTCTTTCTATCTCTAACTCATGTAGGAGGGGGATTGTGAATTTCTCAAGGACCAGTCTTCCTCCCTCAATGAGCTTATAATAGGACCCCAAATTAGGTTGTGGGGTAGGTTCCTGAAATACTTTGATTTTTCTTCCAAATATTTGTGAGGAGGCTATTATCTTTTGGATTTTGTGTTCAACTTGAATCCCCTATTTCACCTCTTGTCCTTCAATTTTTGCACACTACCCTTCAATTTTTTCCCTCTTCTCTTCCTGCTTCCCATCCTTCCCTTCTTTTAGCATCTTCTGAGTTTTATGTAGCATGCTTTGTTTCTCCTGTAGCAGGTTATGTGTTTCCTATAGCATGCTCTTTCCCTCTCTTTGGATGTCAGTGGGTGCTTCTGGTTGCTTGAAGGGTGATGATATGGTGGTATACCTCCTTACATAGCCTATGGGAGCCATATTTTTTGGCTTTGGAAAGGTGACCCCCTCAATCTCGCCCTCATCTCGCCCTACCTCTTATTTTTTACTTGGGGACCCCTCAATGGTAATTGGAACTTTTATGAGAGTCTAGGGTATGCCTTGTATTATTATACTAATTTTCCTTGTTTTAAAGTAGAGAGGGGTTTTTCTGGGCCTTTTATTCTTGGATTTCATGGTAGTGCCTAAGGTAGCTAAAGTGGCAACCACGTCATCTTCATTGTTCCCTAGTGACAGACTAGTCTACTAGGGGGATATCTTAGATTATTTTGGTACAGTGATATTTCTAGGACTTAGGGCCACCTCTTCTAACTTCTCTTCCTTTTCTTATTTATCTTCATATGTTCCCATTTATGTTGTCTTCTATATCTCTTCTTCATCCCTTGATCTGGTGTCTCTACCCCCAATGCTAGATGTAAGGATCTCCACAGGAGTAATGATATGGGTTCCTATGAGTGTGTCTCTGTCCATATCTCTAAACTTGGACCATTGGATAGGAATTATTAGGTGTTTTAGGGAATCCTCCACTATTAGCTTAATGAGGCCGTAATTGGCTAAGTGTTGATGCTTCCATTCTCTGATTATTTAGCTCATTTCCCTGATGGACTGGAGGAGGAAGTGAGGTAAATTAAATATCTAGTTAAGAGGAAATTTTAATTGGTATTTGAGTTGATCCAATAGCGTAAAGTGATAGCCACACACTACACTTAGTCTTCCTTCAAAGGATATGTATCTTAAGATGTTAAAGGCTACCTCATCCCATGGGTAAGACAAACTTTCTCTCCTAACCCCATTTTTATCTTCCCCAGGTCTCTCTCTGGACCTAAAGAAATTCTTCTTTGCTATGGCACTAGTGATCCTATCTTCCCTATTCCATTTTATGCCTAAGGGTAGTGTGGTTACTTTTTTTATCACTTTAGGACTTATGGTAATGTTTAACCCTCTTATTACAATTATGGCACTGACATTTGATTGGGAATTCAAATCCATAAAAAACTCAATGTAAAATTCATCAGCATATCCTTTTAATAATTAAAATAATCCCAATGACTGATTTCTCCTAAATATGTCTAGTACAAGAGGGTGAAAATGAATCATTATGGTGTTTGTAGGTTCTCCTCTATTGAACCCACCACCCATATTCTCTTACTTCCCTTGACTAGGTGTAGGAAAGATGTTATTTTTATGGCTTTAGTGTTGAATTTAGTGGTAGTATAGGGCCACAAAAACTTATTATCACTCCAACTCTATATACTGACCCTCTATTTCCTTCACACAAACCCTCCAATTTCACAATTTTATGGCTATTGACTGCAATTTTTTCAGAGAAACTGTGTGAAATTATGGTGGATAGGTGAGGTGATGGTAGCCTAATTCTTGAACTAATTATATGAGATGAAAAATAGGAGTTTACTGAATCAATTGGGTCTTTGGTTGCATGGATATACCTCCTCTTTCCTTCTGTAGCACCCCTTAGCTCTTCCTGTAGTAGTCATAGACTTCCTGTAGAAGTTATAGGACTTCCTGTAGTAGTAGAGGGTCAAGGTTCGAAGTTACTAGTGGCTTGAAATATTTTTCCTCTCTCAAATCGATATTAGGATAGAAAAATGTCTGAGGGGAAGCGCACTCAAGTACCATTTATTCCATTTCAGGTTGGCTTGGAGCGTTGTGTTGATTTTTCCCTTGAAAATTTTTTCCTCATTTGGACGGCCGGTCCCACTCAAAGATATGATTCTCTTCTCCCTCGTAATCAACACCCACTCCTGGTGATCATAATTTAACTAATTTGAAAACTACACAGTGCATGAGAATTCCACCATTTAATTTTTGTTTAACTGGTCGAGAGTGGCCAAGTTAACTAGCCACCTTCAGCTTATTAAATTTTTCCCTCTTCTGAATTCATTCATTTAGTCAGCTATGCATAAGGAGAGGGTGAGAGAGTGTCATACCTGCACCTTACCTCCTAGTAGATTTTTTTCAGGATGATGCATGTTGGAGTTGGACCCTTGGAGTGGCATCATCAGAGTTATTATTGTTGCTTGAGCTCTTGTTGTGTGTCTTCATTCTTTTTTAGGTGCTTATCTTGGTTTGTTTGTTGTGTGTGCATGCACCTTGTTGAGTATTCAAGTTCATTGCTTTTGGTGGAGGATCCTTCTTTGAGTGCAATTTTTGCCTTCAGAATCATCTCACATTTCTTCTTGGTCTCCATCAATGATCACAACCATCTTCAGTGATTTTCTCGTGCTTACATAGGGATTTCTACAGGAAGTTGCCTCTTCTTGTAGTAGCATCTATATCTACCTATTTTAGACTTCTATCTCTTCATGAGTGATGAGGGAGAATGTGAGGTGGTCTTAGGGTGATGGTAGGATGATTATAGGATGATGAGGAAGTGGTGTGGCCTTGGAAACTGGAGTGGAGGAACTTTGTTTTTTTAGAAACATATTGTTTTACAGAGGTGACAGAATGTAGGGTTTGAGTGAAAGACCTCTATGTTTGAGATGGAGGAGTGATGAGAGGGTGGTAGGGAATGATGGAAAAAATTTCCTTAATGAATTTTTAACACCACATGGCTCTTGGCAGTTATTTTTTTTCCTTGATTCAGCTTCCTGTAGCTCATTGTAACTTCCTATATCAGTTACAGGACTTCCTGTAGCAACACATGAACTTCTTGTAGCACCAAATGGAGGATAAAAAAAATTGATTTTTGAGGTCAAGGATGGTGTGCAGGGATGAAGAAGTGAGTTTTGGTGCTGAAGAGAGAGTGAATCGATGATGGTGTCAAGAGGAATGGGAGAATTCCCTTGATTTATGACCATGACATGCCACTATTCATAACCCTGCAAGACATAAAAAATAAAGGTTAGTAGTCATGGTGTCATTTCACCTTCTTGCCTTAGTTATTTTATTTTGTTTTTTCTCCTTTTCTAAATTTTTTTCAAAGACCAGTGGGCTTCCTCAGAAGAGGTTTTCAATCCATCAACCTGCCCTAGGTGCCTCAAAGATGTTTTCACCTAGGGATATTTTCATTCTTTTTTTTCTTTTTTTTCTCCAGGAGCTCATAAAGACAAATTTCCTTTTCATTCCATTGGGAAATTTATCAACATAGGTGTCGAATAATTTTGGATCATCAAAAATATGCTCCCCATTTGAATCGAGCATTTCTGCAAAATCCTTCTCCTTATCTCTTTCATATGCTTTAATCTATTTAGTTTTTTTCATTATTGTAGGCCTTTGGGTTCTCTCTAGTTTACCATTAAAATAAAATGTTTCTCTTCTGTAAGGGTGTTCTTCCGAGAGGAATACCTTGGAGTAATCATACACTGGATTTCATAGGTAGTCAGACCACCTAGCCTTGAGAGAAGGTCCACAACATTTACATCCATGATACCCATTTTTTACAAGACCTATAAAATTATTCTATATAGGTTGACACGTTAGCGACCATGAAGATAAGAATAATTGCAACAAATTAAATTAATATGCGAAATAATATTGTTACGTATATAAACAAATCAATAAAAATTAAATTTACCAAATCAAACTCATAATCCTAGATAATAATGTATAGTGCAAGCACATATGCCATGCAATGTAAAATGCCTCTATGTTGTGATCGGCCTTGATACATCATACACATGTATCCCTTTCCATAATTCCTTCAATTCATCTACTAATGGTTGTAATTATACATCAAAATTCTTCACTTGTCTTATACCAGGGATTATAGGAGCCAACATAAGATGTTTATTCTTCAATGCTGCATTAACCATTCTATGGGGGGGGGTATTGTTATTGATCTCTACTACAAACAAAATAGAATAGTTGGTGTTTTTGAGGGAAAATGGGTTGACACCATCCATGGTTATGTTTAGTTTTAGACTTTGTACTTCATCCTCGAATATTTCAGGTAATTTATCCTCTATATGCTTCATGGCTCTTAAACTCATTGGGATTCACATAACTCCTGACCCACTTCTATGTGAGGAATTCCATCCCTGCAACATAGATTATTATTTGCAACGATAGAGTCTTTGAATCCTTGGGATTATAGGAATGTGTCTCAATATCTTATGAGGAGGACCATTTCATTTACCCACATTTGTTAATCATGATGTAACAGACCTGCGGAAAATTACATGTAATAAAAGTTAAAAATAATAACCACAGTTGATGGGACACTTATTCCAATTTTAATGTTGAAAAAAGCATCCTGGGGTTTTAATTTGGTTTATTATTGCTAAGGAAATTGATAAAGGAAAAGGAAAAGGCTTTGGAAAGGAAATGGCATTTTTGGTACATTTATTTATGAAAATAATGGAAATTAGGAGAAAAGGGATATGAAAGGTCACGGGTTGGATGTGAGGAGGAAAATGAAGAAAACACAGGCCTCTTCTATAAAAAGGATTATGAGGATAAGTTGATAGCTTTGGTCAGTGAATTTTTTGGAGCTCTTTCATTATTCTCTCTCTCTCTTTCTAATCACTCTTGGACACAGAGTTTTTGGAGCAATTTAGCATTGGAGCATGAAAGGAGAGAAAGCAAGAAGAAGGAGGAAGAAAGTGAGGAGAAGGAATGGAGAAGCTACAAAAATATTCTTGGCAGGTATTGATTTGCATGTACGATTTCATTACTAGATATGACATGCGTTGTATTGCATGTGGTTCTTTGTTATCTTGGAATGGGTTTTTTCCAGGTGAGACAGTGTATTCAACCTAGCCTTGCCATTTCCAAATAGCCATGGTGTTGTGGAGTTCTGATCAGGGAAAATTTTAAGAACCCCCCTAAATTTATATATATAATAAATTGGCGAATCCCCATGATACATAGGAAAAATGGAAGGAAATTTTATTAATAATATAATATGTATATATAATTTTTTGGCGAATCTCTCACAAGATTATATTATCTTATAAAATCATGGCGAATCACTAGTACAAAATGGTGAATCGTTGTCTAGTGGAGTTCGGGGTGTTGGTTATAATGAAGATATGGTAGTTGAACCAGGAGTTGAAGGAAGTGAACCATCGAGACCAAGCATGGCACATGGTGACTGGTGAGGGAAGTAGTTATCGTGTAATTTGGAAAATGTGTTCTAGTTCTACTAAGCATAGTGTTGTTTCTCATGCTACTACTAGCACTAATGTGGAGGTTGGAGAGGAGTTTGAGGAAGCATGGGAAGTATCAGTGGTGGAGAATTACAAAGAGAACCCCATGATGGGCTTCATTTTTCCCTTTGGTATTTAGGCCTACAAGATCTTATGTCGATTGAACCAACAATTAACCGTTCAACCAACAATAAACTTAACTGAGTTGATTAGGTATGAGTCAACTCAGACTAATATTCAAAACTACGCTTTGCACTATCCCATATTTATCACACTAATTCTACACAACATTGTTCATTTTCACCCAACTCTTATGCATGCACACAAAATTTTCATCAACATCTATAACCCTAACCAAGTGAGAACTGATGAACAATTTGCACCAAAGTTTGTTATAGTGTTGAAAGTTCTTAAGAGATTTAGATCCATGGCACCTTGAATAAATTTTGAGATAACCTCCACTAATTCGACCACAATAGAGCAAACTTGTGATAAATTTTAAACCTACAAAAATTAGGATTCATGTTCCTAGGAATGATCATAAGTAGTTGACTTATAGGTAGAGTTTTGAGCCTTGACACATTGATAATGCAATGGCTTAGGTCAAAACTCACACATTGAAAATTCATCAATGAAGAGAAGACAAGATCATTATGAATTACACATACTCCAAACTTCCTACCAAATTCTACTTAGTTGTCCGCAACTCAGCTATGCATAATCTTATAGTAAATACAAATTCCTCAAAGCCTTCTTCACATAGCTAATAAATGGCCATTAGAAGAGCACCCCATATATAATAGTAATAGTAGCAATCAATAGATTATTTCATATTGAATTTCATAGCCATAGCACTCCTATGTATTGTATGATGTATTAAACTTTCATTATCAAATATAGATAAAATCATACTTTTGATTGATACATGTAAATCATACTTGTGCACAATGTTGAATGCAATGCTAGTCAAGGAGTAAAGTCGGTTTGACATGTAATGATCTATAAAAATAATGAAGAAACTTAGTAATGCATCACAACTTTCACGTTTGTAAAAAGTATAAAGCTTTCATGCAAATCCATTGTTGTTATAGTTCCTTCTCTCGAAAATGTTCCATATAAGCATGGAAAATCAAGTAATATTAAAATGCATTTATAATACTTTGAAGCAATTAATGCTTATGGTGTATTTTAATATTGATTTATTACTCTGCCCCAGTTGTAATTTATTCAATTAGATTGTATTCAATCCTTACAAAGAAATTGAAGAGAGGATAGTTTAGAACTAGGGCTCAATATATTATAAGTATTCATGCCTTGATCGATGATATAGAATGCATATAAAACAAACGATATTTGCCAGGTAAAGCACGAATGTGGCAATCCCATTGTACACAATAAATGGCATTGAGTTTGACATAAGATATCATCTTTTACCAGTGTTTTATGATAGATTAGTGCAACTTAAAAGCTATAAGATGTTATAACTTTAATATATCTAAATTTTACCTGAAGAGATAGTTAGAAATACATAGATTTTACAAACAATAATTTTGCAAATAAATCCGAATGTTGAATTAACACACAAGTATGCCTCAAATAAAAGCATCTATAAAACCTTTTTCCCAAAAGAAATTCATGAGTTTGAAATTTTGAATATTTATCCATGATCTTTAGATTGTAGGAGTATATATAGTTTATATACCAGATTTCTTAAATTAAATATTAGCTTACCGTATGAATTACAGTGCATAGATAGAAACAAAGACGGTTTCCAACAAAAAGCACCCAAAAAGGCAGTGAAATTCAGAGGAGACACTTATTTCGCTTCTTCAGTGCTGGTCTTTCATGACCAGCATCATCATCACTTCCACATTCATCCTCATGCACCTCAAGAGTTTCAAGTACCACTCTGCCCTTGCAAATAGATCAACAAAGTTAAAATTACAATTAAAACATTCTATATTTTTAGAAAGAGTTACAATTCACATTCACAAGAACAACACTAAGCCTTCTCCATTAAGCATTTCCATGCTAGTGAACAATTTCTATATAGGGCATAAAACACTATTATCAAAATTCAATCCTATATAAAAATGATAAACACTGAACCCAACTAAACATTTCCTTTTATTGGAACTACCCATCATCAAAAGTAAGTAAAACAATCTACAAATTTCCGATTAACTTATAAGCATGATATGTCACAGAGGCAATTTTTCTTAATAGAAGGTGCCTTGCCACTCGAAGGATCACAAAAATTGAAGTAGAATATGAGACTAAATAATTATTTCAACAATTTGTCATTGAAAAATATTTTAATTAGCTTCCACATTATTGTCTAATAAAGTCTATTATTTAACAACACAATAGTATTAATATGTAAATATCACATTATAGAATACTATTCTACTAACATCTAATTCTATTTCGTATTATTATGATACTGTCGAGTCTCATAGCCCGCCAACAATTCCAACCCACCTTCTTGTCTAACTTTTAGGGGATGCCAACTTTCACAGGAAAAACAGAGTCTTTACAAACAATACTGAAATATCATTGGAACATCACACAAGAGCCTTGACACTTGTGTGCATAATCAATAATGTTAAAAGAAATAATATTTCCAAGAAAAACCAATTCATAGCCCTTGCATCCCAATCTAATCTTAAGACAATTTCCACAATTCAGAACCCCTGCATCCCAAATTCAAAGTAGCATTCCATCATAACAGAAACTTCTAACAAACATGATGAATCTTTTTTCACAACATTAAATGGCAAAGTAACTAAACCATATTTTACTCCAAAATTTCCTTCAAATTCATTGACATCTATTTGGTTATATTGTACTGAGTCTCCCTAAACCATCAACAACCAAATTCCAATAGGCACGCCTATTACAAAATTAAGAGGAAAATCAAAACTATTTTCTGGAACAGGCAAAACTACTCTAATTTCTTTAAGTTATTCACTGAGAGGTATGGGTTCAATGAAAAATTGTTTAGGTAATTCCTGCACAAGTTTCAAGGGACATGATATATTTGGATTTTCATCACAAAGTTGCTTCTTAACTCAGCTCTAAAAAGTCAGAATTCTCCAATCCAATTCCTTCATAGGGGACCTCAGCAGTAGCAACTATGCACTTCAGTCTTCAATCTTGTAAATATCTGTGAATGTAAATTTAGTCCTTACACAAACAACCTCAACATATAACTGAGGGAATTCAACTCAAATATGTGCAACTCTTGTTCTTCACCTAGACCCAAAAAGTAATTCCCCGTTCATCTTAATGATTTGTCTAATTGTTGCAGAAAGAATTATGGTGAGTTTATTCCAGAATGATATGTATTTCAGCAGCTTCCAGGTATCAAGTTGGCCCACAACTTTGCTAAAATTGGAATTGAGTATATATAAAGAGAATAAAAGTCTATCACAGAGCTAGGCCCTTCAAAATTTCTTTCAATTTGTCCCAAGTCTTCCCTGCCTAGGTAAAACAAATTTCCTAGGTAAAACTATGGAAAAATTGCATGAACATGAATGAAACTAGGTAAGTGTATTACCACATCAGAGGATACTTATGATGTAACCATGCAGCACAAGGTGAAAGTGACCAAGATGTGATTATTTGACCACCTTGATGTTGGTTCATGAAGAACATTATGCACCACTGAAGAAACCTCCACTGATAATATAACCTTGTGAAGGCTAGAATCATCATTAAAACCAAGGGAACCACATTATTATCAAGGATAATCACTATGTTGAACATCCAGGAATATCATCACATGAAGTACTACTCTCAACCAAAAATAAGTGTGTCTCTGTAGCCCTTGAGCATCCTACAAGTTACCCCTAAAATATGCATTTACCAATCATGTCAACATTAGGGGTAACAACAACCACTAATGTGACCAAGTGGATAATGGCAAGAACATGACTGCAGGGGTTCTCGACTGGCAAAGACAAAACCCAGTTCCAACCTTGAAAAATTGATGATATTTTTCTTCAAATAGGATAAATTATAGTCTCTGCTGAAATATTTATTGACTGGTAGATCATATGTACCAGTTAGAACCAAGGAGCAAAACCTAATTCAAATGTTTGCATGACCAATATACCTCCATATCAAGTTACCCCTAAAATATGCATTTACCAATCATGTCAACATTAGGGGTAACAACAACCACTAATGTGACCAAGTGGATAATGACAAAAACATGACTGCAGGGGTTCTCGACTGGCAAAGACAAAACCCAGTTCCAACCTTGAAAAATTGATGATATTTTTCTTCAAATAGGATAAATTATAGTCTCTCCTGAAATATTTATTGACTGGTAGATCATATGTACCAGTTAGAACCAAGGAGCAAAACCTAATTCAAATGTTTGCATGACCAATATACCTCCATATCAAGCAGGAAATCACCATTTCATAGGGAGTCCCAACAGCAAGAAACTCTAAAGATGAAGGGAGGAGACTTGGAATTTGAGTTACACACCAATACCAAACAATTTCAAGAAACAAGCTTGGATATTTAATCTGGGCTCCACAAGTATCCCAATCAACCAGTCCCATGAAAGGAACATTGGTCAGCATACCTTGTGCTGCATGCAATACACACAACAAACCTTTACCCTTGTCTTCTGTCAATTAACTATGCTACAGCTAATGCACACAACCACCATTAGCAGACCATTAAATGCTTGGAAAAAACTAGTTAATAATTCCAAAGGGTCAAAGATTATGAAAATGCAATGCATCGATTTGAATGTAGAAATTAAGTGAAAAATATACATACAATGAAATCCACTGAATCAATTATGTAGCATCCCTTGCACCACCAAGAAGAAGTAAGAGGGTCCACAACCTTCATACACAATCTCCAAGAAAATATCAAGGTTTGTGCGATTAGCATACTTGTGAATTACCCCTGCAAAACTTGTCATGCGATGAGAATCACAATTTATCACTCATGCCAATATGAAGGGTAAGAACCATCACAATTGGAGTATCTTTCCATGAGAGATAGAGACAGAGAGATGAATGACCACTCTATCATAGATATAAGAAACAACTTCACAAGGTAATGACAAAAATTGTTTGGCACACCCCAACAATTGTAAGGGAAGCACTCTGCTTATAAGATACGTGCAAATTAGGAGAATTAGTTGCATCTCCTAGATAAAAATATATCTAATCTATTATAATTGTAAAGAAATAGAAAAGAGAAAAAAAAAGTGAAGAGAAAGAGAAGCCAAGTATATGGCTAGTAGCTACATCAAATCAAGATGCACTTTTTGAAATGTATTCTACAGCATCCCATTATGGTGGTAGTAACAGTTATTCATCATCTCTATGATATTGACCCAAAACCGGGTTTAACAATATTTGAAAAACCCACTAATTGTTTCCTTGTAATATGAACCCTCGCATAACTCTTAATATGACACCTTTTATGCATAAATTTATCATTGGTAAGGAATTGTTCCAAGCACTATTTGGACAAGAAAAAACAATTATTTCAAGCAATATATCAAAAACTAATTATTTCAAGAAATATATAATTTGACAAAGGCAACATACATTTGTGATTTATTTGTAGGAAAACTAATTGAAATACTTCCATGAGTAAGCTCAATCGGTTGCACCATTGTCCAATATATGTTTATCCAAAGTGCAGTCAATGGTCACAAATTTCCAATCCAGTCAAGCCCCTCAAGGTTACCAGCCACCATTGTGTTTGGTAGTTGACGTGCAACAAACATGCCATAGGCAAGAAGAACAGTCAACTTGATCTAAAAATGGGAGAGCAAATATACTCCAAGGACCAAACTCATTCTGGCCAAATTTGTCAAGAAATGCAAGAAATCAAGATAGATACTAAAATGAAAAAACTGTTTCAGTGCAAAGGATCCACATGGTTTGAATCCATACAAACAACACATGCAAATATTATTCAAATATTGGTGAATGTGTACACAAACATGTGCTTATGATAATTTCATCCACGTTGACCCTGACAAGGCTAAGGGGAGACATTATCAAGTAGGATTATATAGAAATACTTGAGGTGCTATGATAATTTCATCCATGTTGACCCTGACATGACTTAAGGAAGCCATTATCAAATAGGAAACCTACATGAGCATTGCCACCTCAAGTATTCCTAGATCAAACAGACTGCTAAGTCTATCTTGAACTATTTGTATGTTTATATGAGGTATTTCACATTAAGCAATCCTTGGAAAGGAAGGAGTCTTGCTAGAGTTTGAGATGGGAGCTTCTAGACTAGGGGCATGGGTTTAGTTGTCAGCCACATAAACAAGCCTAACCTCCTAATGTTTACATTGTACATAATAATTATCATGATTTCTAGACTAACAGCGCAATATCTTGCAGATAAAATTTTCAGCGACTAGTGCTCCTTAACTTGAGCATGCCTAATAAGTTTGAGGCATACGTAATATGTTGCAATATCTCAGAGCTATTCAGTACAGTCCTTAATAATGTTAGAAGAAATTACATTGGTGATCATGCTTCTTACTATGTGTTTTCCTTTATCACACTTAGATATAGACTGGAGACACCCGGTACACTGCCTTCGTGTATCATATAAAATATTTAGTCTATCTGAAATCTTGGACATCTATGTGTGTCGATACCATTTCAATACCTTTTCTAAAGAAATCCCGGAAGTTGCGTCAAATAGTACAGACTACAAAATGGATTTTGGCTGTTTTCAAAATCCAGAATTAAATGGTTTGCAAAACTCCAAATTTTCCCTATTTTGGTTGGCCTGTATATACTATATTAATGGTCCAATTTCTAAATTGATGACAAAAAGGTAAGCCAACCATGAATTTCTACAATATCTTCATTTTTCCTATAATGCAAATCATAATATTTTCCAATTTCTCTAAATCAAATCATATCATTCTGATAATATATTATGTACTTTCCTTGTAATAGTACTTTTGTTGCCAACAGGAGCTTGAGTACATGGTAAGGTAGAGTATTTCTCACACCCCCCAGCAAGGTTCAAATCCCCCATAGACACATTTCACCACTCAGATGGAGTCTTGCCTCTATAAACATTCCATCTAAAGCAGTTGAGACCTTATGCAGATCCTAGATGACTTTGCCAGAATATATACCACCCACCTGCTGATTCTTACTCGAAGGGATCTTCATTGAATGTTGTAATCCCACTATACAACATTATAATATTTCCAGATTGAGCATGAACATATTGCCACACATTCATAATTGGAAGCATCTTAAAAGTAGTACCTTTCAAAAAAATTGAGTTATATAGAACCTTTCAGACATGTTTTCTATACAAAAATACACATTTAACTTCTTCCTTCCATAATAGACTTGGATTTTTATTCTTGCATCAATCATAGTATGCACTGGGTAGAGAAAACACAAACCAAGGAATTGTTTAAGGGACCATCAATGGCCATGGTGTAAAAGAACATTTAACGGCATAAACTACAGATCGAGATGGTGCAACAAACAAATAAATGCACAATATTGCATGTACCCAACAGGATAAGGGCATATAGAATTTGTAGAAATACCTCGATGGTTTCAAACAAAGGGATAACTTCAACATATAACCCATTTGATGTTACTGTCAGAAACAAAATGCACACACAAAATTCCTCATCTCTAGAAAACTCAAGAGTTTCATACCAAGAAATGTGAACGAACCTTTTATAAACAATCTATAGGTCACTGGCTTAATGTATAGTACAACACTAGAAAATCCCCACTACATGTTTGAAACTAGCTAAATGGAATAAAAAACAAAGCTACTCCTATGGCAATGAAAGAGATAAGCAAAAAATATATTACCAGAAAAATCTTTATGATAACAAGTGCAGCACACTACAGGATGTCCTGATCATATAATTATTGTTCGGAATATGGGGTAAAAACACACACATGAAATGAAGAGGTATTATTCAGAATTTTATCAATAAGTTCACACATATAAATTGAAACAGACATAAACCATTTTCAGACAATAAAGCTACATCTTAAAGCAACAGTTCCAAATAATTATCATATACATATAAAACAATGTTTTTTTGCAACCAGGAAAGAAACAATTACCATTCAGGTCTTCCATGTTGGCAGGTTTGACATCAACAATGTTGAAACTCTAATCACATATTTCCAGGTTCCGTAAGTTTATTCTTATGTCATCCGCTGATATGAAAGTTTCACCATCACTGGATAAAACAAAAAACTATCATAACGAAAGCTAAACATAAAAAACATTAACCCAAACAAACAATGCGCTTACACAAAACAAATTCACATCCCAGAAGGCACTAGTCACTATATTTCTGCCTACATATTTTCTTGTGGCAAGACAACCTAGGAGGACCACATGAGATGCTAACAAAATATTTAATACCAAGAACCTATACATAGAACTGGTTCATAGATATATTTCTTTTAAATTATATAAAAAAAAATTTAAACAAACAAAAGATCATAAAAAATGACTGCAAGGAGATTTTTGTGAAAGTTGTTTCTTGTGACACCTTTGACACAGTTCAAAAGCTTGAAAGTTTGCTTGATGTTACTAATAATGATGATGTGTCTCTTGCATGATATGGGACTTCTGAAAATTCCGTACCAAACATTAAATATGAATGCATAGGGTGTTTTGAAAAAACTACCAAAGAAATTGATTCCAAGCTTAGATTAGATTTCATGGCAGCAAAGGTCTAGGAAAATATGGGCAAAGAATTAGAAAGCCCATGGATCCAAGTACAAGGACAGGAAATGATGGACTTGGTTTTGTGGTTAAACAAGAAATGGAAACAACTAGTTTGTAAGAGGGGAACCTCATATAGTGAGTGAAACATTTACCTCTAGAATAAGTACATATAGAGGGGAAAAGATTAACAACAAAAACCTTCTACAAGGAAACAAGTTCAACAACAAAATTTGTTAAACCACATGAATATGTTTAGTCATAGGAATAGGAACTTCATTACTAAAATAAAGGCACATGAAAGCAAAGTGTCACACCCATGCTATATTACTGGACATATCAATCTTGGAGATGGATCAATTTCATATACGTTTCCTAAGTAGACCAGAATGGACCCCTCACTTGGAAGAAAGACGCCAAGCATCATAGGAAGTCTTGCAATTTTTGCGTTTCAAAATATGTAAAGTAAATCAATTTCCACTGCCACTTTGTATTCGTTAAATTTTAGTACCCCTTGTGCTCACTCCGAGATCTGCCCTAACTATCATTCACCCACTAGTGCTTGACATTGACAGTGTCATGGTGCCAAAAATGGGAATTGAGTTAACAATGTCATGCAGTTTGGAATAAGAAGATATATGTATTATGTATATGTAATAGTAATACTCATACCATTTCATATCTAAAAACACTCAATTTTTACACACACACACATAATACATGTAAAGGATTACAAGGTGAATTTTCAATGCAAAAATAAATACAAAGTTATCATAAACTTCATTTCGGCTAATGAGTCATGATTTATGTTCTATTAGATGCTTCACAGATTTCTCACATTTTAAACATTAATATTAATGAGGATAAGACATGGCAGGGTGGAAGACAATGATATATCTTATTGACCACCTATTGTGCACTTGATTAATTGAGGGAAAACCATAGAGAACTCATGATGATGATTGGTTGCGAAAAAACCATACATAAAACTTAGAACTATGATAATGATTGGTGACCAAAGCTGGTCAATCATTGTGATGGTTCTTACCCTTCATATTGGCATGAGTGATAAATTGTGATTCTCATCGCATTACAAGTTTTGCAGAGGTAATTCACAAGTACGCTAATGGCACAAACCTTGATTTTTGCTTGGAGATTGTGTATGGTGGTTGTGGACTCATGATGATGATTGGTTGCAAATAAACCATAAATAAAACTTAGAACTATGATGATGATTGGTGACCAAAGCCGGTCAATCATTGTGATGGTTCTTACCCTTCATAATGGCATGAGTGATAAATTGTGATTCTCATCGCATGACAAGTTTTGCAAGGGTAATTCACAAGTATGATAATGGCACAAACCTTGATTTTTGCTTGGATATTGTGTATGATGGTTGTGGACCCTCTTACTTCTACTTGGTGGTGCAAGGGATGCTACATAATTGATTCAGTGGATTTCATTGTATGTATAGTTTTCCATAGATGAGGATCATCTTTCATTGCAGCATGTAGAGACTTGCAAAATTTTTCAATGGATAGAAGATCTTGCAGGCCCAGATTGGGTGGGAAGATGAAAGATTTTGTTTGCAAATTCATGTTATTCGGTGAGGGAGCATATTGGAGGAGAAAATATACCATATGTTTACAATTTCTCTTCACTGCCCTGTGAAATAAATTACTTTCAAGCAAGTTTTTGGATGACTCTGGAGCTAAATATTCCTGCCCAACATTCATTTCAAAAAATATGTCTAAAAGCTTCTCTAGAAGAGCACACATGTCCCTTCCTACAGCATATATGAAAAGAAACTTGAACCGATCAGATGAAAATTCAAGAAAAGAAGCATCCTTCACAACGCTTAGCTCCACTTGCCACCCTCTACTCTTTTGAAAGAGCCATCCTAACTCATTTAAGAAATTGATTATTCTTCCCTAGTTGTTACTGCACTGTAATCTTGAAAATATTCTTGTGAACGTTCAAATTTTAGGGAGCTTGTTTTGTCATTCGAGAACTCATTTTCAATCTCAGATTAAAGGCTTTGTAACTCTCTACAGATGGTAGGGTCCGCAACAATAACAGGAAAACAATTTCCCTTGAAACCATGCTCCACCTACACAATGCCAAAAACAGGCCCACTATCAGAGAAATTACACCAACACCATATTAACTGCACACCCAAAACTAATGCTAAAGCCACAGAAAACATGACTGAAAAAATTCCTCAAGCTCAATCTACCTCTATAAAACAACGGCCCAAAACATTAAGTGGCCCCCTGAAAATGTAAAATTCTGCACCCTATGATCAGTCAATATGCTTTCTGAAGTTTTTTCTTCGGGAAGAACATTAATAGAGGTATACTTTCCTCTGTAAGCACAAAGAATTCTACATCCAGAACACAACAAAAAATATAAGTCTAGCAAATCAATGAAATTATTATCAATTGCACAACTATAATTCCACAACTTACTTCATGCCAATAGTAGCCAAATTATGGCCTCTCAAAGTAATAGTGGTCTCTTGGCCAGCTACAACAGCTACAGGCTGAACAAAATAAATCTCTAGAGCATCTCACGACCTCCAAGAGCTGCAGAACCTAACTTTACTTGTAAAAAAATGGTATATTCAAGTTAAGACACGTTGATGGAAATTACATCAATGAGGATTCAAAATTATCAGGATACATATATACATTAGCACTAGTTAACTACCATCATTGGAAGAGGCTAATCTATGCTCAACTTGCGCTAATACTCTGCCACATCTCCAAAAATCAATCCTGGAATCTTCAACGAGTAGTTTCAGGTGTTGTGGAAAATATTCTCGTAGTTGTAAGAGTTTCAAACAACCATTTCTATTCAGCATTGATCAATTAAATTAAAACTATAGATATCTAAGATAGAGCCCGAAGATTTCCTAATCCTTCAGCTGCTTGAAGATCTCCTAATCCTTCTGTCTTACAGGTATTTCTCATGTCACTTAACGCGATTCCATAGTAATTTTGAAGTTCATTATAACAATTAATGATGGCAAATGGGAATGGCCAAATGGGATTAATATGGACACATACCCGTTCCTAGCTCGCAGATGGCATGGACACAAATATCGAGAGAATCACACATCCAGGCCTTATATAGCTTTCCATGTCAGACGGGCTGTGAGAGAGCCATTCCAGAATCTTCATCCATTAAGAAACCACATTTAGTATTACAAGCTTGAAAGAACCACAAACTTGGAGAACGTTACCCCAGAAAGCTCACCTGCCCACGCAATGCCACAGGAAAGTTGCTTGGATGCTACCCAAAAAGCTTGAAAATAATGCGCCCTATTCTCTTCTGCAAGAATATTTGAAAAAAACTTCAAATATCAACATTGATGAGTCATACGAGACAATTTGAAAACACTCATAATCATTGGTAAGAACAACAATACCTATGAATCAGAATTGGAGCAAGCAAGAGATCTCTGGTCCCAAAAAAAATCCACCCAGAACCCTCCATTTCCCTGTAAATTTGGGGCGTATGCAACCCAAAACCAACATCAGCAGCATAAATCTCCACTGCCCTGTAAATCTGCAGCATATGCAACCCAAAACCAGCATCATCAGTGTAAATCTGGAAACCCAAAACCAGCATCACCAGCGTAAATCTAGCAACCCAAAACCCTCCACTGCCCTCATCATCAACATAAATCAGGGGCGAATCTAGATCCAAAACCCTCCAACTTAGTAAATCGGGGGCGAATATAACCCAATACAACCACAAACCAGTGAATCGAAGGCGAATCTAACATTTCTTGTTTTATCCGCCCTTATTTTTTTTGGCTAAACGATAATAATTATTTATTTTTAAAATAATTTTGGGGCTATTTATACAAAACTATACAAAATAGGTTTTATATAAAAAAAATTCCCCTCTAAATATAAAACCTCTTAAATTTCGCCCTTGGGCTAAAATTCATCCCTAAAATTTTCCCTGGTTCTGATCTTTTAGTTTATTTGGATTACCAGATGGAATCGAAGCTGAGTGAGGTAGATATCTGAATAATTATGGAACTCATCCATGTGTTGCCTCAGTTTAGATCCTGTTAATATGGGTTGAGATTGTAGTAAATCCTGATAGGTGGTTTTCTCTCCATTGAGGCATAGGAATCCCAGGTTTGGGATATACGGTAAATCCTAGAGATTATGTCTCAGTTTAGGGCCTAGTGACCCCTGATTCAAACTGTGGGTTGCAGTAACTCTTGATAGACTAGGAGACATGAAAATTCCTCATGGTTTATGCAAAGAGAATCCAGTGATATCCATGATTATGTTGGCCTAGTGATTAGGTGTAGATCACGGTAAATCCTGGTTTACGATTGATGAGGGCGATGTGGTTTAGCCTCAGGATGCCCTGGTTGGTTCTTTCGGTTTGAGTCCCACATTCATTCTTGGAATATGGCATGAGGGTGACTGGATGGAGAGAGATTTGGATAAGCCAGTCTATGGTCAGGTGGAATGTGGAACTCCCATCTCTAGTTATTTTTTACACTAATTAATGAGAATCTCGTTCATTTGGTATTTTATGTATAATTTCACTGGTTATTATGTGGATTATATTTTTGTTGTATCCATGGTATTTCTATTGTTATTATGATGGTTATAAGCATGTATTTTATCAGTGATAATATATGGCTCTACCCATATTTTTACTTTTAAATGAATGCACAATGTATATATGGTCAAATAGATTGTATTGTAGCTAATGATGTAGGCAAGAAACACTTATTAGTGATTCTCAGATAATTATGATACCCCTATGTTTAAATCTGATTTTTACACCTGTATATTCAATGTTTATGATATGTTTTACGAAATGTTTCTCATGGCTAGGAGTGGTCTAGATGAGTTCCTGGTGATGTGATTGTTTATGTACCTTTGTTTTAATGTTGGTTATAATATCAAAAATTTTCATAAATTTTTTGTCAGTGACCTAAAATCTGGGGCTAAAAAGGTGGCACAAATCCTAGAGTTGCGGGAACAGAATTGACTAATTGGGGCCCTTGTCACATGCTTGTTGTGCCTCCGACTATAGGCTCCCATCTACTATCTTGCCTTGGCATCCCTGCGGCTATAGTCCAAAAGGGTAAAAAATTCAGTCTCTCTCATGGTTCATTGGTATGGAAGGTTGGGATACCTCCTGGGGATGTTTCTAATGTTTTGTAAGTTTTTTTTTCATGTTTCCATCGATTCCACTTCCTCAAGGTCATCTAGGAGTTTTAATCCTATATTATTATCCTATCGTCACATGTTTACCCTGTTTGGTTGGTTACTTCGGTAGATGTGGGAAGAGGGTGTTACTGAGTGGTACCATATCATGGTTCAACCCTTCGACTAGATCAAAAGTGTGTTGATCATGCTGCTCTAAGGGTTTCATATGTGTTTTTCATACCTATGGTGTATGTGTTTATTGCATCCATGTTGTGTTGGCCATGGTGGCATGGTGTCACCATGGGAGGGATGATGATGTTGTTATCAACATGTTTTCCTTTGTATATGACTGATTTTCTATGGTTTATGCTTGTGCATTGTGCTTTCACACTTGCTTACATATTGTTACATGTTGTATATGCATTTCTTGTTTATGCTAGGTCACATATTGGTCATTCTTGTGTGTTTTCTGCATATTATTACTTGTGTGATGTTATATGTTGAACATGCATTGGTTGTTCAATATTGGTTACATGTCACTTATGTTGGTGTATGGCTCGTGCTTGTGATTGTGTGGGGTCAAGTTGCATTGGCATGGTTGAGGTTGTCATGAATTATGTCACGAACTGTACCTGGTATGGTTATGCATCCACGACTGGACTCCAACTAGAATGATGATTATGCACTAGTATACCACGTGTTAAGAATTTATATGCTATTATATTTTGTACATACATGTATTACCCTGATTATTTGATATTTCACAAAGTATCCTCCCCAAATTGCACTAAGGTGCATTGTTTTATTGTTATTTTGTTTAGATGACATATTATTCCTTACAGGAGAAAGATCAACATGGATAGAAATATGGTAGACTACAAGGACTCTCCCTATGAGTCATATGAGCAACATGGTGGGCACTCTTCTGATTTGGAAGACATGTTGAGAATCCTAAAGGAATATATAAGGAGTTGTAAGGAAGACAATGAAATACTCATACAAGCAGAAGAGAAACACGAAGAGGTGAATGCAATACTTCTTCAGATCTTGTCAAATTTTCATAAACAAGGGCCATTTAGGTTCAGCTATGGACATGAGGAAAAAACTAATGTGTCATATGGCAGCAGGTCTCCTAGTATACACACGTCATATAGAGATGATACAATGAGAGACAATAGTTTCTTGGACACTTTGGATAGCAGGGGTGATGAGTACAAGTACCATCCTAGTTCAGGTTCAGGTAGACATCATGATTGTCATTGGTATCATCCTCACAAGAGGAGTGACAAGGGATACATGCTAGATTAATTTAAGAAAGAAAAGCCACCTAATTTTGATGGGGACTTAAATAAACTAGAAGAGGCAAAAGCTTGTATACTTGGGATGAAGAAGTTCTTTGAGTTGCATGAGTACTCAAATAACATGATGGCTGGGATTGCTATATTCAACCTTAGAGGTAAATTAGACATTTGGTGGCAAGATGTGAAGTGGGTTAGACACATCATGACAAATGAATTGAGTTGGCATGAGTTCAAAATATTTTTTAGGAAGAAATACTTGTCATAGAGGTACTACGACAGCAAGGCCAAATAATTTTATGATCTAAAGATAGGATCAATGACAGATGAGGAGTACACGACAAAGTTATTGGAGCTATTTAGGTATGTACCATATATTGAGGATGAGAAGGCTAAAGTTTAGTGATTGTTAAGTGGTTTTCCATTAGCATTCAAAAGTCATATTGAGTATGATAAGCCTCATACACTTGAGGAAGTCATTGGGAAGATGAATCATTTCTATGAATAGTAAAAGAGCAAGAATGAATCTCAACAAGGATAAAAAGGGAATGACAAAGGTAAAGGTAAATGATGACCAAAAATAGAAAGCCCATATAATTTAGAAGAGAAATAAAATTTGGCACTGCAGAATAAGTTTAATTCAGGTGGACAGGGACATAGGCCACAACAACAACATAGATCATTGCAACAACATGGAGGTAATGGTATGGGACAGTTGGAGTGTTGGACATGTAGTCAAGATCATATTAAGAGATATTCTACAGAAATTAAGGTAGGCCTAACATGTACAGTGCATAGGAGGCACATGTTGTTGGGGATGTTTAGAAGAGAATTCCTCGTATTTATGCAACCATGGAAAACAAGCAGGCAAATCATCACACTTCTATCATTGATATGGATAGTAAGCTTTGTGATCAAGTTATTTATATTTTGATTAACCTACGATTTAACTATAGATATGTTAGAATTGACTTGGTGGATACGTGTGGTTTGAGAAAGGAAATGCATGCAAAGTATTGGTTAGTGCAGTTGGTCATAAGTACAAAGAAAAGATTTCACCATTAGGTAAGAGCTTCTGCATTCGAGTTGAATGGTATGCCTACAACAACATAGTTGAAAGTATTTCCATTCGGATAATACAATATGATATTGGGTATGGATTGGTTATACCTCCACAGGACCAAGGTAGATTGCTATGAAAAATATATTGAATTCTTGGATGACAATGGGGAACCAAGAGTCTTACAGGGAAAGAAGAAAGCCACCTCAATTATGATGGTGACAACCATGCAGGTAAGGCGTAGTCACAGGAAAGGGTGTGTGATATTTGCAGTTCGTATCTATAGTGAAAAATGGAAGGAAGTTGAGGATGTAGATTTTTTGAGCAGGTATCAAATTTTGCAGTAGTTTCACGATGTGTTTCCAGCAAAGGTTTCCAGGTTTCCATCTCACAGGGAGGTCGAATTTTCCATTGAGTTGGTACCAGGGGAAGCTCTAGCATCAAAACCACCTTACAGGATGAACACCTTGAGTTGGTAGAGTTAAAGTTGCAGCTGAAACAAATGCTTGACAAGGGGTACATTAGACCAAGTGTATCCCCATGGGGTGCACTAGTATTGTTCATGAAGAAGAAGGATGGCACTCTTAGACTATGCATTGACTACAGGAAACTAAACAAAGAGACCATAAAGAATAGGAACCCACCACCGAGGATCAATTACTTTTTTGATCAAATGAAGGGAGCAGAAATGTTCTCCAAGATTGACTTCAGATCGGGATATCACCAAGTACGCATCAAAGAGAAGGACATCTACAAGACTGCATTCAGGACAAGCTACATGAATTATGAGTTTTTTGTACTTCCATTCAGTTTGACTAATGCCCCAACTACATTTATGTGTTTGATGAACATTTTGTTGCATCCCTATTTGGATAAGTTTGTGATTGTGTTTATTTATGACATGTTAGTATATTCTAAAAATGAGGAAGAGGATGCCGATCATTTCGCAGTAGTGTTAAGTTTGTTGAGAGAGCATAAGTTATATTTTAAGCTAATAAAATGCATATTCTTCAAGACTGAGGTAAACTACTTGGGGCATGTTGTCTCCAAGGAGAGCATTGTAGTAGATCCGAAAAATATAAGGGCCACCATGGAGTGGGTAGCTCCTAAGAATATAGATGAGATGAGATCATTTATGGGATTGGCAGGTTATTACAGGAGGTTCATCAAGAACTTCTCATAAATTTCTTATCATATTACATCATTGTAGAGGAAAGGTAAGAAGTTTGATTGGATAGAGAAGTGTGAGGTCAGTTTTGAGAAGCTTAAGAAGTTGTTGATGCATGTTCCAGTGTTAAATATTTCATATCCAAATAAGGAGTTTGTAGTGGGTACAGATGCTTGCAAGAGAGGACTTGGTGGGGTCCTTATGCATGATGGACAAGTGGTATTCTATGAGTCACCAAAAATAAATGAGAACGAGTAGAACTAGCTAAAACATGATCTTGAGCTAGCAGCAAGCATACATGTACTGAAGATGTGGAGGCACTATCTTCTTGGCAAGAGGTTTGTAATGATTACTGATCACATTAGGTTGAGGTACTTCTTTGACCACCTGAATATGAATGCTAGGCATGCTAGATGGTTGGCTATGATCAGTGAGTTTGACTTCAAGATCAGGTACATCAAGGGAAAGGAGAATAGGGTCGTAGATGCTCTTAGCAGGTGGGTATAGGTAAATCACATATTATTTATGAGCTCTTATGGGACAGACTTATAGGATAGGATCTTGTAGGTAGGTTAGCATAATCACAAGTATATAGATATTGTGAAAAGGTTGTAGTAGAGTACAGGTACATGTAAAGGTGTTGGTATAGGTACATTTCCATGTGTTGGTACATTTACAGATACTTGTTTTGGTACATGTACAAGTACATGTGGTGGTATGGGTACAGGTATAGGTACAAGTACAGGTGTTGGTGAAGGTACAGGTACTAGCATTGGTACATGTATAGGTACAAGTCGTGGTATGGGTATAGGTACAAGTATAGGTACACGTGTACAGGATTTGGACTACTGTCTCACAACAGATGGATTGGTTATATTTAGAGACAAGATATATGTATCAAACAATAGTGAGATTAAGAAGGTGATCTTGAGGGAGTTTCATGTGAAACAACATTCGGGTCACCCAGGCTACTATAAAATATTTAATTCAGTAAAGAGGTTCTATTATTGGCCAAATATAAAGAGGGATGTGGCATATTTTGTAGCCAAATGTTTGGATTGTCAAATGGTTAAGGCAGATTGTAAGCATCCAGGTGGACTGTTACAGCCGATTGCAATACGAGAGTGGAAATGGGAGGTCATTTCCATGGACTTCATTATGGGATTTCCTAATAGAGTTAGACAACGTGATTCCATCATTTTTGTTGTGGACATGCTAAAAAAGGTTACACATTTCATACCAATGAAGACTACATACTGAGCTAGCGATGTAGCAGAGGTGTTCATCAGAGACGTAGTCAGATTGCATGGTGTTACATATAATATTGCGTCCGATAGGGATGAAAATTTCACTTCCAATCTTTGGAAGGAGTTGTTTGCAGGTTTGGGAAATGAATTGGTCTTCAACACAACTTATCATCCATAGACATATGGACAGACTGAGAGGATCAACAGGATATTGGAGGATATGTTGAGGATGTATATGATGCATCAACAACAGAAACTGGAAGAGCATCTTCCACTGGTATATTTTTTTTACAATAATGGGTACCAAGATTCATTGAAGATGAGTCCATTTGAGGCTATGTATCGGCAGAGTTGCAACACTCCTATCAGTTGGAGTGATCGAGTTAACAGGGTACTAATCTAACAAAAGATTTCGACAAAAATGGAACAGGAAATGCAGGTGATGAAGAAGAACTTGAAGGTAGCACATGATAGGCAGAAGAGTTATGCAGATAGGAAAAGGTTGTTCAAGGAGTTTCAAGTTGGGGATCAGGTGTACTTGCGTATCAAGCCCAAGAATATCTCCTTTAGGATTGGATCATGTGCCAAGTTGGCACCACAGTTTTGTGGACCCTTCAAGATCATTGAGAGGATTGGACTAGTAGCCTATCAACATGCACTGCCTTCCACAGTGAGATTCCATGATGTTTTTCATATATATTTTCTTAAGAAGTATGTTAAATATGTTGATCGTGTGATTGAATGGTCTGTATTGCAGGTGGAACCCGATGGAGAATTCCAACCAGAGCCTCAGTGTATATTGCAGAAAAAGGTGCTCATGCTCTGGAACCGAGAAAAAAGAGAAAGTTAAAGTGAAATGGAAGAAATTTTTCCGAATGAAGCTACATGGGAGATGGTGGATCGGATGCGGGCCATGTATCCTTCCTTGTTTGCCGGTTGAGGAAAATCAGTTTTGGTGTGATGATTGGTTTTTGTTTGGCATATGTTTTGGTGATATTTGGATATATGTTTTGATGTGGTGTTCGGGTATATGTACATATGTGTATGTAGGTAAATACAACCATGAACTATTTTGTAAATCTCCAATAAGCGGTATGGTGTCATGTCATTATAGTTGTCATGTTGGTTTTCTTCTCAGCAGGGTAATCATTGTAAATACTATATCGAGCTATGTTATAAAGTTCCATGGGAAGTATGGTTGCTTTCAATGGTTTTTTTGAGGTATATGTGTGGTTTAAAACTGAGGATGGTGTCCCCCAATAGGGATGGTTTTGTAACTACCCTCGTGAAAATTCCATGTAAGAAAATTTAAAAATAATAACCACGTTTGATGGAACACTTATTCCAAGCTGAAAGTTGGAAAAAACATCCTGGGGGGTGTTAATTTGGTTTATTATCGCTAAGGAAATTGGAAAAGGAAAACGCAAAGGATTTGGAAAGGAAAATGGAATTTTTGGCAAATTTTTTTATGAAAATAATGGAAATTAGGAGAAAAGGGAAATGAAAGGTTAGAGGTTGCATGTGAGGAGGAAAATGAAGGAAAATAATGGAAAATGAAGAAACTAGAGGCCTCTTCTATAAAATGGCTTAGGAGGATCAATTGGTACCTTTGGTCAGTGCATTTTTTGGAGCTCTCTCATTATTCTCTCTCTCTCTCACTCTTGGACACCTATATTTTTTGGAGCACTTCAGAATTGGAGAAATAAAGGAAATAAAGCAAGAAGAAGGAGGAAGAGAGCAAGGAGGAGTAGGAATTAGGCAACTACATCAGGATTCTTGGTAGGTATTGATTTGCTGTATGATTTCCTTGCTATATTTGACATGCATGGTATTGCATGTGGTTCTTTGTTGTCTTGCCATGGGTTTTTGCAAGCATAGAATTGACCAATTGGGGCCCTGTCCATGTGCTTGTTGTATTGTGCCTATGTCTATAGGATCCCAGTTGCTACCTTTCCTTGGCATGCCTGCAACTATCGTCCAAAATGGTCGAAAAGTAAGTCTCCCTCAGGAGTCAGGGGTCTGGAAGGTTGGGATACCTCCTGGGGATGTTGCTGATGTTGTGTAAGGTTTGTTTGTCATGTTTCCGTTGGTTTTTTTGTATCTCTGAGATAATTCTAGGTTAGGTAATTATGCCAGAGCATCTAAAATGTTTTATTGTTTTTAATTTTTGGATGAACAATGTTCTAAGATTATTTGAGCAGGTGTTATACCTTGATTGATCTTCATATTAAGAAATGGTTGATACTTTACCTCTTGACAGTAATTTGGATTTTTAAAGGGTTGCAAGGTAGAAATGTAAGAGGCTTTGATTATCTAAATATTCAGACATAATAATTATATAATCATAAGTAAATATGCAAGAAAACTATTCTCACATCCCAACAAAATGTATATGATTTTGTGAAGAAGTGACAATTTATTAATGTACAGGAATTATAAGGACAAACAATCCATTTAACTAATCTCTATAATAATTTATAACTTCACAGGGGGTTTAAGATAGGTTGACAGTTAGCTATATCTTACCCACATTTGTTCATAGAGATTAAACACATGTAGAAAAAAACAAAACGAATGAATAACTAAGAAGAACTCACAAGATGAAAAGTTGTTTTGAGGCAAATCCATAATCCTTTCATTAATAAGACGCAACTTTAGCTAATTACAATTATGCTTTAGAAGCTCATCCCAAGGGTTAAACACTTTGCAATTTGAATTTAGAATTATTTATACAATTTCTTTACAAATATCTAGATTTAAATATCTAGATCTATTTTGGAAAGTATCTAGAATTGTGTTACAAAAATAATGCAAAATAATACTAAAACAAAACTGTTGAAAATTGTCGGCACTATTTTGGAGGATTCTTGTGCTAATCTGGCCTGATTGTGTTGTTGCTTTGTTATTGATCTTGCTGACTCATGGCCTAAGTAATTTACACAATTCTTCCCATATTTCTTCATCTGGAATTGTGAAATTAATTATTCTTCTTAATGTTTCATCTACCTCAGTATATCTTTGGAAGGTAGGTTTAGCCAAAAATAGATGACTTATATCATGCTTGATAAGTAAATCATAACTAAGGCCCTCCAAGAAATATTTTCTTGTAATCAAACCCTTTATCTTTGAAAATTTGGATTTATCTTTGGCGACTGAATAAAGCTTATGCTAATATTCATTCAGATTAATTAATTTATCTCCTATTCCTGTTAACCCAAACAGTCCTTTTTGATGTAAAATAAAGAAATTTATATGAAATTTTTGGATTCTTGATTCTGAATTGTGACACTTATTTTCCAACTGCAACATCATAGTTCTCTTAGTAAGAATCCTTCTGCTTATGTCTCGTCTTCTATATCAAATTCTTCTCATTCTTCTTTGGTTTTATATTTTATAATCCTAATAAGAGTTGTGTCTCTACCTAGTTTGATACCAAATTATTTCTTTACATCTTCAATTATGCATTGATAATTTATGACCAATTCATCTTGTTTAAAGATGATTTGGGTTGAAGGCCAGAATTCAACGATGGAATCATTGATTTCTATCCATATGTTTTATTTGGCTTGTGATTTGGTATCAACAAAAAGGGACTAATTTTCTAAGGCATCAATTCTTTGAGTCATCTTGTGTGTTTTCTATAATTCTTCCAGATAGGAATTATCTATTTTAAGCTTCTTCTCTTGGAGTTTAGCAAGTTATCCTTCAGTTTTTCAATTTCTTGTCCTTTAATGGAAAAAACTTCCATTTCTTTTGTCTACTCTATTGTTGGATCTGTGTTTATTGATGTAGACAAACCTATTGAAGTGGTTGTAGGAAGAATTGTTGTTGGTGCAATGATTGTTACTAGAACTGTTGTTAAGGCACCATTTTGTTCAGAGTCTACCTAGTGCTATTTTTCTTTCAGGAATATTTAAAGCTCTTTTCCAATTCTAGAAATTTGTACATTTTTCTCAATTATGATTTTAAATATATCTTCCTTTTCCTTTTCTAGCTCTCCCACTTCTTTAGTTTGTGGATCTTGTATTGTTGGGAGCTTGAGCTATTTTCTCAAAGAAGCTATGTCTATATTTTTGTTATTGATAATCTCCTCTACTACTTTCACATCAGTGGGATCATATCCCAATTTTATCACTAAGTCTTCTGAGGATTTTATCTTTGTATCCTTGGCTAGATAAGATATTTTATCTATCTTTAGCTAATATTGGACATTGTTCACTGAAGCTTGTAATCTAGATGGTGCCATAGCTGACTTTGTGAGAGAAGAAAATATCATTTCATCAGACTTCTTTTGTAGATATATCTGGTCAATAGGATGAATTGAATCTGCATCAAAAGAGAAAAATGATTTTGTATAATCATGGATTGTTCTTAGATAGTTAAACTTTGGCTCAGGGAATAAATTTGCATTTTTCCCTTTTATGTATCAAAGCCTGAAAGTATCCTATGCTGTGAAGTAGTTGTCTGCTTCCAAAACCGAGTATAAGTTGGAGATTTCAAAGCTTCATTCTTTTTTTGATTTCTTTGTAGACTGCAAATATGCTTGGCTCCTTTTGATTTTTTTTGCATTTCCCCTGTTTATGGTGATGATGCATCCTGTGATGTTGAAGGAGATCCAATGATTATTCCTTCTCTTGTAGAGGATGAAGGTACAAATGGCTCTATCATAACATTCATATGTTTTTGTGTAGTTTCTTCTTGTTGTGATTCATTTGTGTTATTTATCTTTTTCCTCTTAATTTACATCTTGAATTCTTTCCCTGAGATTTCTATGATAGTAGGAGAATCACTTTCCCTTTGTTGTTTGTCATTTTTTTCTTTAGACACTGGAGTTTGGGATATGGTTGTTGATATATTTTGTTCTTCTGCTTTGTGCAAGGTATCTTCTTGCCATTCATCTCCATTCTTGTAATGTTCTATTTCAGGTCTAGGAGTGTGTGCATATGGGGTAGTTTTTTTCTCTAGCCTCGGCTTAGAAATAACCCCTAGTGGGTCATAATACCAGGTGAAACTGAGTTTGCAATTCATTAGTTTCAACAGAATATCTTTGTCCTTCCCTACCGATCTAGTATTACAAATAAATGGCCCTAATTGAGTCTTGATTTTGAATTGGGCCTTCTTCCTTGCTGTTACAAAATGAAGTTGATCCATGTTAATCATTTTCCTAATGTACTCCAGAGGAAATATTGGAAGAGGGACACATTTAGGAAATCTATAGGTAACAATATCCTGTTTTAGTTTGTTCACTCAAATGCAGGATTCTTTTAATTTCCATATATTATGTCATATCTTAACTCAGCATTTCTCATGACTTTACTAAATAAGGAAATGGGCTGGTCATCTTGATTTTATTTTTTCTGCAAAAAGGACAGTAGCTAAAGTGGTTTCAGAGGGAAAAGAGAAAATACTGAAATGTTTTGAATAGTCTAGACCGGCCAATACTGGGGCTTCATAAATAGATTTCTTAATTTGGGAAAAAACAGATTTTGATTGAACTATCCATTTGAATTCATGGTTTTTCCTTCACATGTCAGTAATTTCCTTAACTATTTAAGCATAGTTGGGTATAAACCTTCTCAAAAAGTTTATTTCTCCTAGGAAATGTTGGACTTCCTTTCTATGCCTTGGTAGAGTGATTGCTTGAATGGCTGACACTCTCTTTGGATCAATAACCACTCCTTTATTTGAAATAATGTGGCCAAGTAGCTTCCCTTTTTTGATGGCAAAGAGAGAATTCTTTGGATTAAGTGAAATTCCAAATTTCCTACACGTATCAAAAACCTTTCTCAAGTTCTTTAAATTTTTTTATCAAAATTAGAAAATACAATTAGATCATCTAGATAAATGACAACAAACTTATTAATCTTAAAAGCAAATGTTAGATCCATGGCTCTTTGAAAAGTAGCTCGAGCATTGGTTAGACCAAAAATCATCCTTGCATACATGAATGTACCCCATGGAGTAGTGAATGATGTATTTTCTCTATCTTTTGTACTCACCATAATTTGATTGTACCCAGAAAAACCATCTAACATAGAAATTGTATTAAAACCTGAAACTTCTTGAAGAAATGAATCCATTTTAGGTAATGGATAATTATTCTTCAAAGATGATTTATTTAAATTTATGAAGTCTACACACAATCTCATCTCACCATTTTTCTTTCTAACCGGGACCAAATTGGCTATCCAGTACGAATATCTCTATGATTTTAGCATCCAGTAATTTTTTAAAGTTCTTTTTCAATTTTTAGAATTAAAACTGGATTTATCCTCAGTTTTTTTTTAAATCTTTAAGAGGAATTTTGTGCTCAATGAGTGTGGTCATAAGTTTTTAGCTCATCATAGGACCAAGAAAAAACATATCTATAATTTATAAGGAGACTCTGAAATTTATCTTTTGTTTCCTTTGATAGTGATGCAGGTATTTTAATGTTTCTAGTTTCTCCATGAGCACCAATATTACACTCAATATATTCTTCAGGTGAATTTGTTAATGAATTTTTAGGAACATCATTATGATTGAAATTTTTTTCAAGAGTAATTAGGCCCTTTGGAATTAAATTTTTGGATAACTGAATGATATTATGATCAACTATTTTCGGGTTTAATGATAAAATTTTGTTTTCATTATCCATCTTTTGATCACTAAGATGTTCATCATCAATTTGTAAAGTTGAAAATTCATTAGTTACTTGTAAGAATATTTTCATTTGTTCATCATCCTTAAAGGCTTGTCAATATTTAAGATTATCAGGAATTGAAGGTTTGTATGTTACCTGAATTTGATATTATGTCTACATTTTATTGCAAATTTTAAAAGAAATAGCTAGAACAACCAAAGAGTCTGCATGAACATCTTGATTTCTTGAAATAGTTGTGATGTTAAAGGCTTGAGAGAAAGTATCCACTGTATCCCATACCTCATTTATATAAGATCTAATTCTAGGATGTTTTTTCTATAATATCTAAGTCTAGGATGTTTTGTTTGACATATATTTCTTACATGTTTAACAATGAGTTCTGAATCACTGAAGGCAACTATTTTCTAGACCTTTAGAACTTTAGCTACTTCCAATCCTAAAAGGAAGGCTTCATATTCAGCTACATTGTTTGTAACATCAAATTCTAACTTATAATATTGGGAAATGTTTTCTTTGACTGGTGAAATTAGAAAAATACTAGCTCCAACTCCATCCTTTGAGAATGCTCCATCAAAATATAATTTCCGAATATCAATTTTTTTAGTTCTTAGTTTATCCACATTATGTTCAATAAGAAGCTGAGGATTTTGAAAATCATTAGATGATAATGTAAAACATCAAAAATATTGATCAACAACATAGACAGGATGATTCCTAACATGATCATCCCTACAAATAGTATTTATGAATCTTACCTTTTTGTATAACCTAATATGTTCTCCTCCATACATAGGAATAGTAGCATAGAACATATCCATCTGCAAACTTATTCCTAATTTGGCACAACATGATCTTGATAATAGTGTTCCAAATTTAGGAGGGATGCTTGTGACTATAATGACTAGGAATACACTTTTAACTGGAATTTGTGCTTAGGTGACAACTAGATCTTTTATTATACCAAGGCAAGGTACTTTCTTTGAATCAAAAGTATATAAATCATGATAAGGTCTAGTAATCTATAGTTGAAGTTGACCCATGATCAATTTGGGCATTAGATTATGGGAATCTCTTGAATCTAGCATACAATTGTATAATAGAAAATCATGAACTTTCAAAGTGACATAAAAGGGAGGAATATTTTCATCAATCATATCAGAAGTGGGACCAAACATTACTAAATTTTTTTCATCTTGCAAACTTATCACATCTCCTTCAGAATCAACACTTGAAGATTGGATCCATCTAGAAATTTGATTCTTGTAGCCTGGGATCTTGGAAGTTCAAATAAAGGAATAGGTATTTTAACTCTTTCTAATTCTTTTTCAACATTGAAAGTTGTTAAAACTGTTTTATCCATAGAATTTTGGTCACTTGATTGATTCAATGGTTGAATGATCATTGTTTTAGTTCTAGTTGTTTTAACTGGTTGTTCATTAACAATTTTTTTATTTGAAGGTCTACCAGGTCCTGATATGGGTCTTAAATCATATCTTCTATTCAATTCTACTATTAGGAATTGAGAGAAGGCCTCATATTTTGAAACTTGTGAATTTTCTTGCTCCTGTTGAGATAATTGATTTTGAGGAAGAGGAATAATGGCATTTGGATTTGATGAGTGATCAAAATTATTGATATCATATGTAATTAGGGGGCACGTATCCTTAGTTTCATGATCATCAATCATTAATGGGGGTTGAATTTTTTGATTAGTATTAGGCCTCTATAAAATTTTAGTTTTTTGAGGTCTTATATACTGAGTTTGAGATCTATTAGCAACTGATTGGGCTACTATAGGATGGGCTTCAATTTTAGACATTCTGTTAGAAATATTTCTTAATAAAGAACTGATTTCATCAATCTTGTGATCTTCATCCTTAATTATTTGATAGTAAGTTCTTTCTTCTTTAATTTTAATTTTCTTTTCAACCTTTCACTTCATTTTATTAGATGAAAAAAAGTTTTCCTCTATTTCAATAGCATTTTTTTGCATATCTACAAGGGTAAGATACCTTCTTTCTCTCGCCATAACAACAAACTCATCAACAAAATCTTTTGAAAATCTAACTTTTGCTACTGCTACTAGAGGTTTACAATCAGGATGAATTTTATTATAAATTTTATTAAACCTCTTAATGTAATCTGATATAGGCTCTCCAGGATTCTTCATTAAATCATCAAATTGTGTTAAGAAATAGACGAGATCTCTCTTAACTCCCCATTGATTGTTAAAAACAGTAATTACTACATTCCAATTATGAATGGATTTTGATCTTAACTGTCTAAAATACATTACCCTAAAGATATTGTACAAACAATATTGTATAGACATATTCATACTCAATATTCATATTATCATCAAAATATAAGAAAGCAACTACATGATATTCTGCAAACAACCCTGTATCTCTATTAAATATGGGATTTTTTTTTAAATATCCATCTAGAAAATCATTTAACTAATTACGAAGGAAAAATGCTGCATAACGAGCCTGAATTATTGGTTTAATAATTTCCAGTCTGTTGGGTGGAGGAGGTGGTGAAGATGAGGAATTTGAAGTTGACGATGATGAAGTTGGAGATGTTGGTTTTCTTCCTTTGAGGTGGTGAGAAGAACCACTAGATATTTTACATAATGGTGATTGAATCACCAATTTTTGAAGTTATGTGCCAAAGTTTTGATCATTTTCAAACGAAGGATTAGTGTATATGGAAATTTTATTCTTAGGTTTCTCATAATTCGGTGGAAAAGTGTGAATAACAAAGGACATAAAATAAATGGGTTTTATTTCAGGGAATTCAACTTCTAAATCTGCTTCAAAATTTGAATATTCTAAGACAGTTTCAGGGATCTTATATGACTCTAATTGATGAAAAATAAGAGCATATTGAAAATCAACACATTTAGATAATAGATCTAGCACTTTAGGTGGTAAATCTAATAGATCAAGAGGAATTGATACAAGGATAAAAGGATCAGTCTCTGAAACTATTTCTGGTTGAAATGAAGCAGGGGTTGAAGTTGAGGCTTCTAGTCTTCTCCTCAAAGAGGAAATTCTCACTAGCCTCTCTAGATCTGATAATGGAGAATGGAGATGAGGATATGAGTGAGATCAGGTATGCCTTGATGAAGCCAGATTAATTATATGAAGTCATTAGGTAAATAATTTTAACCAACTAACCCTTTATTCACCTTAAAGGGAAATCTTAATCATTGTATCATGGAAAATAGTTCAATTTTCGTTCCCCAGAAACAACACCAATCTGATGTTGCATCTCTGAGATAATTCTAGGTTAGGTAATTATTTCAGAGAATCTAAAATGTTTTGTTGTTTTAAAATTTTGGATGACAAATGTTTTAAGCTTATTTGAGCAAGTTTTATACCTTGATTGATCTTAATATAAAGAAATGGTTGATTCTTTACCTCTTGATAGTAATTTGGATTTTAAAAGGGTTGCAAGGTAGAAATGTAATAGGCTATCATTCTCTAAATATTCAGAAATAATACTTATTTAATCATAAGGAAATATGGAAGAAATCTATGTTCACAGCCCAACAAAATGTATATAATTTCATGAAGAAGTGACAATTTATCAATGTAGAGGAGTTATAAGGACAAAAAATTCATTTAACTAATATATGTAATAATCTATAACTTCAAAGGGGATTTAAGATAAGTTGACACTCAGCTATATCTTACCCAAATTTCTTCATAAATATTAAACACGTGTAGAAAAAAACAAAATGGAATGAATAACTAAGAATAACTCACAAGATGAAAAGTTTTTTTGAAGAAAATCCATAATCCTTTAATTAATAAGAAGAAACTTCATATAGTTACTAGTGTTCTTCTTAGAAGCTCATCCCAAGGGTTCTGTTAGAGCTCCTTAGTTTCCCAAGGCTGAGAAAGGAAACCAAAGAGGTAACCACTGACCAACATTCAATTTAGTAGCTAGCCCCACCAAATCAGAGAGGGCTTTCTCTATATCAAGCTCACAGTCGATGAAAATAACTAGAGAATATGTATTTTAAGTTAGTTATAAGCTTAGTAGGGTTTTATTAGGGTTTTCTTGACAAAGAAGCACCAGGATTGAAAAATATGCAAGATATCCTAAAAAGACTAGCTGCAGACATAATATGAGGCAAGGTAGATGTGATTTAGCGACACAATTGGTTTTTCATTGTAGTGTGGTAAGGAGGAAAACATATAAGAAGGTAATGAAGCATAATGAATTCACTTATTTCACAGGATGAAAGACTTAGATGCTTATCTTGAACAAAAACATAGCATAAGAATGAGTTTTGCTTCAAAACTTAAAAGATAAAGAATAGGAAGAAATTAGATGGTTGTTTGAACAACTTGATCATCAGATGAATAAGAAAAATAGAGAAAAACATTGTCACTAACTGAATCACAAGAACCCCACAAAAATAGTTGCAACTACCTGTAAATTCCTTCTGCAAATTGTCAGATACACTAGTGCCAAAAGAGTGTGAAATTCAGATATCCAACCCTCTCAATGACTTAATTATAAGTAAATATAGAAAATAAAACAAGGTTCCACCGCTAGTCCTCATCCAAATCAACTAATTAATGCATCTAATGACTCATAGCCTAATCCTAGGGAAGTTAGAAACAACTTTCCCCTTTTTTAGCTAAGAAGTTGAGTTTTTATATCAAGTCATTAAACATAATATTCCTTTACAATGATGACCATAAATATGCCTATTAACCATGAAAAAACTCATGGGCCAAATTTTACATCGACCATATTTACCTTTGACCTCCACGTGTCAAGAAATATTTTCAAACCCAAAAACATAATGAAAAATTATAGAAGCGCAACGTTTGGCAGCAGAAGCGTGGAGAGCTTTGGCAAGATGTTTTGATGACTTTGAGGGATATGTGAACTTTGTTGAAGGATGGTATAGGTAGCTTAGGATTTCTATTACACCTATGATTATTCAAGTCACCAAAAAAATATATCTAAGACACCTTAAAACTGATTAGAACACAACTACTCCATAAGCGCAGCGAGTGACTCAAATCAGTGGCAGAAGGGTGGAAAATATGTGGTTTTTGTCCTTTTTCTGATAATCCGTGAATTGAAAAGTAACCCCAAGTATATTTTTGGAATTTACTAACCAAAAGACACCTCCAAATTATTTTCAATATTCATTTGCAATCTTTGGGAAAAATCACAACGAGCACACGCTGCGTTTTTGTGCACTAGCTTTACCTGTCTGACGAAAACCCCAAAAATTCCAAAATTTTGCTGAAATTTCTCTCCTTTTCCATCTTTCTGTCATGACTTAAAGCAAATAAGGATGCATGATCCTTCTTTAGCTTTCTTAGGGTCTTCTTGAGCTTTTTCATCATGTTCTTAACCCTAATTTTGCAAATAATGTTTCTTGTGTAGTAGTACCTTGCCATGTGCCTCTATATGGCAGTGTCTTTGTTTTCCTTCTTCAATATATTCTCTAGCTATTCATTTACTAACCCAAGCCATAATTACCTATCTTCTTCAAATTCATCTATTATGATTTCATTGATGTCTTTATGGACTTGTGGAGGAGATGGCTCTTTTTCATGTTTTTCTCTTCTTTCCTATGCTCTAGTTTTAGGCCTTCTTGGCTGTACCTAAATGTATTTGTCTTCTAGTTTATCCACATCAATTATCGCCATACCCTTGTCCTTTTATATCACAAAATCTACCTTGTTGGATGATGGATGGTCCCCTTGTGGTTTTCTTTGCAACAATAGGTCTAGTTTTAGCAGCCTATTTTCTTGTTGCAAGAAAGATACCATGAAATTTTCCTTAGCAAGATCATTTTTGAGCTCCCTAATTTGTGCCTCTTTTTCTTTGATTATATATTTTGTTGCCTTTTCTTCATGGTGTTCTTCTTTTAGGTCTTCCATTTCAATTTCATGAGGTATCTCTTCCTCATGCTACAAAGGTGCATCATATCTATCTCTAGGTGATTTCTCTCTTATATCTTCAATCTGCACTTCTTCAATGAAAACATCCTTGGATAGCTTTCTATCTTCAGATCTATTTTTAGGCCTATGCATCTCTGCTATTTTAGGTGAAAACATCAAACTTTTAGCTCTGCTATAGGTCTTTAAAATTTCTGCTCTAGGTTGTGCCTTTGTCACTAATGGCTTGTTTAATGAGCCTATTGTTATCACTATAAAAAAAAAAATTCTAAACTTGGACCATTTACATTGTTCCTTGTCATGGTCTTAGGTAGGTGTTGATTCATTTCGTGTTTTAAAGGGTAGGTGATAGGGTTAGAGTCTCATTCTCATTGTCAAATAAATTTCAACAACAATATTTCATGCCTTGAGTGTCTCATATCCTATTTATAAAGTCTTGTTTTAAACCATCTGAAAAAAATTCAAATTAGCCCCGAAACCATGTTTTCGTAGCACAGACAGTGTAAAAAACTGCTTTTGCGCTACCAAAACGCTGCTCATTTCGTAGCACAAAACCCTGAAATTGCATTAGGCGTGCTACGAAATCAGGGATTCGTAGCATGTCTTGTCAGTTATCAAGTCCACAAAAATTCCGTTAATCATTCATGATTAGGTGTCAGCCATGATTCTTTTCTCTCACATGCAACCATTCATAGCCATCATAACATTTGTTTCAGGTCATTTGTCTTATGTCATTTTCAAATTTGAAAGAGGCTGGTTTTTGGTTTTATTGTCTCATGCAAGAAACACATGATGCGTACCCTTTTCCGAATGGTAAGCTCATGATAAGTAGAAACCAAAGATTCTCTTTCATTCATCAAGCGAGGCAGTGTCTCTAATCAAGAAAGGCAATTTATGAAGCGAGGAAGTTTACTCTGAATCAAGCGAGGCTGTTGGTTACAGGTTTTCAAAAATCACACAGGAATTTCAAGGAAAGGATGACAAAGGAAAGAAAGAATCACAGGTCAGGCCATTGTTTAAGGACGAAGCCTGAAAGAATAAAGGCTCTAACCAAAGATAAATCAGTTGAGGAGGCCTTCAAGAAGGCAGGATGTTGGAAATTCTTTCAAAAATCGCAGGGAAGTCATAATCAAGTGAAAAAAGATTTTTCTCTTCATTTCACAGGTTTGAATAAAAAGGTTGGTCTCTTAAACTTGACAATTTCCCCTGAAATTATATCATCAGTGACAGAGATTCCAAGGGGAGAAGAAATATGGTTCAAAAATTTCAGGTTTGAGATGGAACCTTGTAAAAATTTTCTGAAGCCAGGGTTTGAATAGACAGATTTAACCAAAGCAGTGCCAAGAAGCTACATCAAGAACACATATGCCAATGTTCTCTACAACATTCAAAGGTACTTCAACTGTGAGGGAAGATACCATAAAGTGTATTCTTATCATTTCAAACTCTTGTTTCATTTTACTGGAATAATTTTTTGGATTTTCCTTTCTTCTTGTTTCGAAGTTTAGCTAAGATGACAAATAAAGTGCAAAGGAAAGCTCAATATTGTGAAACTTCACTTTCCATCATGGTCTAGTTAAATGCTTCAAAGGATAAACAGAGAATGGGCTACATTTTTTTTTTGTGTGGATTTGGGGTGGAAACACAAGGAGCAGGTATTCGCCCTAGGGCCAAAGAAAAATCATCATCAGAAACCAGTGACCCTGTAGAGACAAGATCAAAGAGATTTTTCAAGTTAAAGCCTAGAAAGCAAGTGAAAGAGCCATAGATTAAAACATTAGTGATTATTCAAGAAACCCCTCAACCTAGACAAAAGAGGACAACTTAAGTTAAGGAAACAGTACAGGAACAGTCAACCAGCAAATCAGCCGAGAAAAGATTGACTAGAAGTCAAATAGCAAAGGAAAAGGGAAAAATAGTGGTTTCAGAAGAAGATCCAGGTTTAAAGGGTAGTTTGAATGATATTTTAAGGGCAATTGATATCGAAGAATCTCCTTTAGTTCAGGAATATTTTATAAGATTGGATGAAGGGAAATCTAAGAAGATGAAATCTTCCAAAAAGCTGGATTTTGATTATGAAACTTCAGAGTTTGTGTTCAAGCCCAGAAAGCCTTTAACTAAGAAATCAAAAAGGTTTCAAGGGTTGGATATGGAGTTAGATAAAGCCGAGGAAGTTTCAAATTTTCATGAGGAGCCCATAGACCTCTCATCACCAATGCCTAAAAGTGACAGAAACAAAGTTTTCAACACTCAAAGAGAAAAGAGAAGTTATGAAGGAATTAAAGAAAATTTGAGACTAGCTAATCTTGAAATTGCTAAGCTTAAGAAGAAATCAAGAGAACATGTTGTTGAGAAGATAAACCTCAATAGAATAAAATCTCCGTGGGAGCTTGAAAGAGTTTCAAAACTTGAAACAGTCAGCGGTGAAGCTCAGTATTTTACCTGGACACTATCTGCAATCAAAGAGGCTAGATTTGTGAGAATGATAAATGTTAATTTAAGGGCTACTAACAGGAGTTTGAAGAGGCAGATTGAATATCTTGAAATTCAATTAAAAAAGTCTGAAGGTCAGCTACAGCAAAGGTAGAACAAGAGCAGTAAGTGACAAATACTTAATACACTTTTGTTTTTGGGAAGGACATCACTTTTTGAGGACATTGCAAAGTTGACTCATTTTGATTTTTAAGGTTTATTGACATCATGGAAATCATTAATAGGTGTAAATACTCTTAAAATTTTGAAGAATTTTGAAAAAACTGTGTAAAAAAGACATACACAATAGTTTCGTAGCGCACTACGAAACTGTTGTAGGTGCATTTTTGAATATTTTTATAAATGTTTTAAGAGGTAAAAGCACTTGGATTTTGAATTTTGTTGCTGGTGGTGGATGGAAAGGGTTCACAGATGAAATTTCAGGTTTCAAGGCAAAAGAAAGTGGATGGTTGAGAGATGTTTACAAAGATACAAATTCTGCGCTACGAAAACAGCTGCTATTTTCGTACCGCAGCCATATCATCTCCCTTTATACTTTTTCAAGGGCTTAGTTTTTGTACAGGTGGAAAGGCATAGTTCCATGGAAATGAAAACACATGTCACTTATCCTAAATTAATCAAAATTTCTAGCAAAAAAGGATTCGAAGTTCAGCATGAAGGATAAAGGCTAAAATGCAGGAAACATGTTCCCTGGTTTTTAGGTCAGTTAAGACATGAGTCAGCAGGTTCATAACAAGGTTGGAGGCATCACCAAATTCGACCTCATAAGGTTGTAGCTGTCAAAGGAAGCATTAAAGGTTTAGATAAGGTTTTTTTAGACATGATAAGGAGTTTCACTCCTATTTGTATTAGGACTCCTAAAGAGACAGCTAGCTGTCAGTTGTAATTAAGATTATGTTTTAGGAGTAGAATAGGTGTCAATAATAGAAATTCGAATTCTCTTGATGATGGATCATGGAATCCAATATTGTAAAAGCTATATATGAAGCAAGAGGTCGAATTAGCAAAGGGTTGAAGACTTTTTGGCCCAACTGCTGCTTTATGCTATGAACTATAATCAGTAATGCAAAGAGGTTTTCCTGAACAGATCTAAGTTCTCATGGGGTTAATGTTTTCTTGACTTATATGTTACTTTGAATCATTTGCAGTAGATCTTATTGTTATTACTCAGAATTCATAATCTTATGCTCTGAATTCCTTTAGTAATGGAATTATTGTGTTTAGCAATAAATCTCATTGCTATTACTCAGAATTCACAACCATGTTCTCTGACTTCCTTTAGAAATGAGATGACTCTGTTTTTTCTGCATTTTGCAAGTAAACTATCTTTGAACCACTAACAGTAAGTTTCATTGCTATTACTCAGAATTCATAACCCTATGCTCTGACTTCCTTTAGTAATGGAATTACTGTGTTGACCTATTTTCTTGAGTGAATTATCTTTGTTTGAAAACCCCATTTGCCTCAGCTTCCATGTCTAGAAACCTTGCCACTCAATCTACTGACTTGTTGACTCCATAGCCCAATGGTAGCAAGCCTTCATATTTCAACCTATAAACATACAAAATAACAAACCATAGAGTTATCCATCTATCTATAACTTATATCATTAACCCTTGAGAGAGCCCTCTTGGGCTGAGGAGCTAAGCCTCAGCTAAAATATTGGTTTAAAATAGTTACACCGAGGTAGTCTGATCAACAGCCTATCAGGGTCCTATTTTGGTGATAACACCTACCTCCTATGGTCTAGCTGATGAAGGAAGTTTCCTCCAAGAAGGTCTCCCATGGTATGTTGATCTATGTGAGCTAGTGGAGAACTATGACTTTGCTCAAAGCATGATGAAACAATCTTGCATGATGGTCTCTTCCTTTAGTCTACTCTTTCTCATTCATCTTAACCAGGCATATTTTTTAAGATGTCTAAAACAAAGAAAAGGAGTGTTCACCTATTCTTTCCCTCCTTATGTATCCAAATAAAAAACGCAGCAAGTTACCAGAAACATAGCAAAAGTGCACCAGGCTGATGAATTGAGAAATTTGGTGATGTAATATGAACTTCTATGGTTGTGGCAAGTTTTGTAATGAAAGAGCGGAGATCTTGAAGACTTGGAAGGATGGAATAACGTTTTAAAACGCCTTGATGTCCATTTGTAACTCAAAAACTCGATCTTGGTGGAGTGACATCATGTACTTGAGAGAATGGATTTTGAATGATTTTACATGCAACATAATTTCTTCAAGTGGAAATGTTACCTTTTATTTTTACTTTATTCCCTAATTTTCTAACTCCCATGATGGTGACCCAAATGATGGCCATGACTCCCTTTTTTCTTTTTATGACTGACATTATGATGACAATCAAATGGAAATCCTAGACCATAACCTATACAATGGCACATTAACTCTTTTGATGACCTGGGAAACCTAAATGATGACATGAACATGATGAGTGATGATGACCATGAGAAAGTGGAGGGAGTAACACTGACCTAGACAATGACCAATGATCATATGACAACAAAGAGATGTCAAATTTATTTGAATTTCTTTCTTGAAATATAACCATTTGACCTCTAAGACCTTATCAATCACATGGAAAGAATACATTTGATCACTAGTGACTCATAGACACTACCAGGTTCAACCCTTTGCAATTATATTTTAGAAGTATTTAAAAAAATCTTTACAAATATATAGATCTGTTTTGTAAAGTATCAAAAACTATTTTACAAAAATAATAGTAAAAGAAAACTGTTGAAAATTTTTGGCACTGTTTTCAAGGATTCTAGTGTTGATCTGACCTGATTGTGTTGTTGCTTTCTTGTTGATTCTGTTGACTCATTGCTTTAGTAATTTACATAGTTCTTCCCATCTTTCTTCATCTAGAATTGTGAACTTGAGTAATTTTCTGAATGTTTCATCTCCCTCATTATATATTTGGAAGGTTAGTTTAACCAAAAATAGATGACTTATCTCATGCTTCATAAGTAAATCATAACTAAGGCCCTCCATGAAAGATTTTGTTATAATCGAACCCTTTATCTTTGCAAATTTGGATTTATCTTTGGAAATTAAATAAAGCTTATGCCGATATTCATTCAGATTAATCAATTTATCTCATATTCATGTTAACCCAGGCAACCCTTTTTGATGTAAAACAAATAAATTTATATTAAATTTATGGATTCCTGATTCTAAATTGTGACACATTTTTTCCAACTGCGGCATCATAGTTCTCTTAGTAAGAATCCTTCTTACTTCCACAATGGCTTCTATCTTGTCTTTTATATCAAATTCTTCTAATCATTCTTTGGTTTTAGAATATAGAATCCTAATAAGAGTTTTGGCTCTACCTGGTTTCATACCCAATTATTTCTTTACATTTGCAATTACTCCTTTAAACATTTTTACTAGTTCATCTTGTTCAAAGAATATTTGGATTGAAGTCCAGATTTCAGTGATGGCCTCATTGATTTCTATTCAGATGTTTTCTTTGGCTTGTGATATGGTATCAACAAAAAGGGACTGACTTTCTATTACATCAATTATTTGAGTCAACTTGTGTGTTTTCTCTAGTTCAACCAGATAGGAAGTATCTTTTTTCAACTTCTGCTCTTGGAGTTTAGAAAGTTGATCCTTCATTTTTTCAATTTCTTATCCTTTAATGGAGAAATCTTCCATTGTTTTTATCAACTCTGTTGTTGGATCTGTGTTTGTTGATGTAGATGCATTTGTTGAAGTGGGTGTAGGAAGATTTGTTGTTGGTGCAATGATTGTTACTGGAACTGCTATTAAGGCACCATTTAGTTTATATTTTGTCTACTTCTCTTTTTCTTTCAGGAACATGTCAAGCTCTTTTTCCATTCTGGTAATTTGTACATTTTCCTCAATTATGATTTTAAACATATATTCCTTTTCATTTTCTAGCTCTCCAACTTCTTTAGATTGTGGATCTTCTATTGTTGGGAGTTTGAGTTGTTTTCTCAAAGAAACTATGTTTTCATTTTTTCTCTTCATAATATCATCTTCTTACTTTCACATCATTGGGATCATTTCCCAATTTTATCACTAAGTCCTCCAAGGATTTTATCTTTGTATCCTTGGCTAGAGAAGATATTTTATCTATTTTGAGCTGAGATTGGACATTGTTCATTGAAGCTTGTAGTCTAGCTACTGCCATAGCTGAGTTTGTGTGAGAAGAAAATATAATTTCACGAGACTGCTTATGTAGATATATTTGGTCAATGGGATGAATTAAATCTGCATCAAAAGAGAAAATTGATATTGTATAATAATTTGTTGTTCTTCGATGAGTAACCTTTGGCTCCATGAAAGCAATTTATTTTTTTCCCTTTTGTATATTAAATGCTGAAAGTAGCCTATGCTGTGAAGTAGTTGTTTGCTTCCATAACTGAGTATAAGTGGGAAATTTCCAAGCTTCATTCTTCTTTTTTATTTCTTTTTCAACTACAAATATGTTTGGCTCCTTTTGATTTTGTTGCATTTCCCCTGTCTATGATGATGATGCATCATGGGATGCTGAAGGGGATAAAAAAATTATTTCTTCTCTTGTAGAGGATGAAGGTAAAAATGGCCTTATCATAAAAATTGGATGTTGTTGTGTCATTTATTTTTCTTGTGATTCATCTATGTTATTTGTCCTGTGCCTCTTAGTGTACATCTTGAATTCTTTCCCTGAGATTTATGTGATAGTAGGAGAATCACTTTCCCTTTGTCTTTTGTCTTTCATTTCTTTAGAAACTGGAGTTTGATATATGGTTGCTAATATATTATTTTCTTCTGCTTCCCGCAAGGTATCTTCTTTCCATTCATATTGATTCATGTACTATTATATTTCAGGTCTAGGAGTGTGTGCATATGGGGTATTTTTTTGCTCTACCCTCAGCTTAGAAATAACTCCTAGTGTGTCATAGGACTAGGTGAAACTGAGCTTTAAATTCATTAGTTTCAACAAAACATATGCTTCATTACCTGCTGGTCTAGTATTAAAAATAAAATGCCCTATTTGAGTCTTGATTTTGAATTGGGCCTTCTTCCTTGGTGATACAAAATGACGTTGATCCATGTTAATCATTTTCCTAATGTACTCTGGAGAAAATATTTGAAGAGAGACATATTCAAGAAATCTATATGGTAGTAACTCACAACCATTTACTCTGATTTCTGTATAATTTTGTTACAAGTACCAATATCCTGTTTTAGTTTGTTCACTCATATGTGGGATTCTTTTAATTTTCGTGTCAATCCTTGGTTCTACATCATTGTTCAATAAAATTATGGCCACATGTAAAATGATCCAAAAAGTCACTGAATGTATATTCAGTGGTATTGTTTCTTACTAATAATGTCCATTGAATTACTCATTGTGGATTTCCCTGAGTTTCCATCTTTTGCAAAGAAAAATAGAATCTATCTCACTGATAAAATAGGAACAAATAGACTAAAACAATGGCATATTTGAACACTCCTTCTGTGGTAAATTTCATGAATTTCTCATGAATTGAATCTGCCAAGAATTGAATGTAGTTGAAGATAAGAGGCTTTTCATTTGATGAGAAAACTAACAAGAAACCAATTATGACCTCATTGACCCATTGATCAGAATGATAACCTAACATACATGAAAAAATGGATATAATCTGCTTGTTCATTTCTGGAAACATGGATGACTGATAGGGTGGATTACTTTTAGGAAATTGAGCATATACTGGCAAGAATGTTTCAAAAATAATGGTTCTTTGAGGAAATTATAACTTTTTATAGATATCCATAAGGGATTCTAGAGAAAATGAATGAAAGGTTTTAGGTTGTTGGATTTACAGCATGTTATTTATTGACTCAACAGTGATGTTGAACAAGAATTCTTGGTTTTGGGAAATTATCGCTCTACGAATCGGGAAATACCTAGACTGACACCACACAATGAATTCTGGGAAGTAAAAGGTTTGTGGAAAGGCGAACTGGGGGAGAGATGAATAACACAGGTTTAATTCATTAGTTGAGTCTAGATACTTATGTTTTAACCAATTATGGAATTTGAATAAATAAAACTCACAATTGGTTTCTGCAACTTTGTAATGATGGTCCACCAAAGGTACATGGTCTAAGTCAATAGGAGGAGGAAGCATGGGATTATCAGAGCTCTTGGATTTATTTTTTGAATACATAGTTGCAAAGGAAAGGTAAATGACTATATTTACCCATAGAAAGATTGATTTCCTTTGTTGTGTGAAAATCTGGTGAATATCTTCAATTTGGCTAGCTACTAACAAAATCTTGCTTCGGCTCTTTGACTGGTATGATGGTTTAGTCCATCCAATGTTTACAGTAGCAGTGGGATGGCCAGAGAGGATGACAGTTATCTCTTTTTTTTTAAACAAATGAGCTTTAATCTTTAAAAACTGTGATTTATTCGTAAAATGATCCATTATGGAGGAGTGGGGGGGAGAATTTAATTACTAACCAATAATTTACAAGTGTGGGGACGTGATTAGTGGAAGGTTCTAAAACTTGGAATAATAGGAGTGGTGGTGAGTTGGCAGGAGAGGATTCAACATCGTTTGAATGAGTGGGAGTGTTTTTTGAGGGGGGGGGGGACACGATTTGTGGTATCAGAGTGAGGGGGTGTGAAATGGATGAAGGGAGTGCACGTGGCGAAGGTAGTATTCGGGGAATCTGGCGTATAAGCCCCCCCCCCTTGACTAAACATTGGATGGGCTTGGGGGGTGAGGGGGTGTGAAATGGATGAAGGGAGTACACGTGGAAAAGGTAGTATTCGGGGAATCTGGCATATAAACCCCACCCCCCCCCCCTCCCATTGACTAAATATTGGATGGGCTTGGGGGGTGTTAAATGTATATGAGCCGTTTATTGCTTCAAAGCGTAGATCGCGATGATTTCACCATGGCGGGGGTTTAACAAAAACATTGAAAAGACTCGTCGGATGGTTCTTAGTCGTTAAATCCTATTTAACAATCACACTAATTACATCTTATTGCTAATCAAATACAAATTAAACTATTAAATAAGGGTGACATTTAAATTTGCTGGCCATACTTTGGGGAATACAATTTTTTTCTATTTTTCATATATTCTTTTATCTAGCATTTTATTCTATCCCCTTTATTTAGTTTTTATTTTTTGTCTTTCACTCTTTTCTTTTGTTTCTTTTTCTATTTTTTATTTTTGCCCAATTTTTTTTTTTTTCTTCTAAAAAATATCTAACTTATCAAAACAAAATATGTTACAATAGGCTCCACTTCCTCAAGGTCGTCTAGGAGGTTGAATCTCATATTAGTAGCCTCTCGTCACATGTTTACCCTGGTTGGTCGGTTACTTGGGTAGGATGTGGGAAGAGAGTGTTACACATGATACCTATCATGCTCACATTTTGGACATGTATCTTTTTCTGCATATTCTCCTCTATATAGAATACAATCATTCATACATTCATGATATGATATGTACTCAACTCCCAACATTTTCAACAACTACTTTGCCTCTTTGCATCTACCCGTAAAAACATTCTCACTTAGAATAACCTTATCTATGAATAACCTACAGTTGGTGAGGAATATAAATTGTACTATGTGAATATTTAGCATTCATAAAACTGGCCCTTATTATTTTGTAAGCCTGGAAGGACTACATCTTCATAATGTACAATATATCACCCCAATCGAGAATCATAGGGAATTGAACCAGTGAATTCACATCAAGGAGTTCCTTAGCAGAGTACCCACTCACCATCTATCAAAAATCCTTTGGACTAAAATAAACCATTTTTAATGTTGATTGTGTGACAATATTTATCAAAATATAGGGGACTTGATCGATCATCCATGTGAATTACCTAAATATTACCAAGAAACATGCGTTCAACATGTCAAACTTTGCTTTCAATTTGTACAACAAAATCATTGTCCCCATCTAAGTATACCTTGACTTGTTTCCATGTCCAAAGAGACGGGTGCTAGAAAAATATTTCATACTTTCGAATAAGGTATCAGTGATATGGGCATCATCCCCTACCTCATCATTTCAGAATACATCTAGCAACATTGCCTCCATGGTAATTGTATCTCGTAAGTAATCATCCATACCAACCTCTATTTGATTTTCTCCCTTGCCAACTTGTGATGAAGAACTAATATTGTTGTAGTCATTCTTAATTGGTGAATTTGAATGCAGTGGGAATTGAATAGGTGGCTAGTTAACCATTCTTTGTATGATTCCTCTTTGAGTCTTGCTCTTAATGCAACATTATCTTGAGTTGAGTTATACTTGGGTGCACTATAAGATGGCAGATGGGTTGCTCATCATCACTAGAATCCTAATTTCAAAAAATATTGAACGTCATTAGTACAATATCAATGATATTATTAAGTATGTCAATGCGATTGGTTTGTTGAAATTATATTATATGAAACAATTATTTCCGTCATTGATCCAGGATTGTGGCTAGAAGATGTCGTGTTCCAATTGGCAGGGTGAAGAGGCTATCCATTTCCATCTACCAAATATTTACGATATAATACTTATGATAAGAGCTTCCAACGTTTTTGAAATGGAGGAATATTTTTTGCATCTGAATGTGATTCTCAATTAGGATCCTGCAATTTTGGATAGATTTCTATTCAAACTGGCATGGACTAAAAATAAATACATTTATTCAGATAATTGAAGTATAAATAAAATTTGAACTTACTGAGATGGAAAGGGAGAACTCCATGAAGGAATTTGATCAGTAATATGGAATGACATGGAATTTGAAGAATTAACCATTTGATATTATTGATATTTTGTCCCCACATTTGAGAAAAAAAATAAAAAAAATGCGTGCATATCTAAAATTAATCTTGAGAACCATATATCACAATCTGAATTTCAACATAGTTTTTAAACCATTTTTCAAGAATAAGGTGACTTTAAGCGGAAAATGTATACTGCGAACTATTGTAATTCATGTGGATGCATATTAAAGTTTAATTTGTGATTAATATGCTATTTAATGTGAAAATAAAAATTCAGATAACTTTTAAACATGATTGGAGCGCTTATCAAAATAAAGTGCACCGATGCATTTAAATAGTACTGGCATTGGTGTGTTCAAATAATACCCATAACGGTTTCCTACATTTTGAAAAAAATGTTATAATATCAATGCTCTTGTGAACAAATGCACTAATACATTTCAAAGAAAAAAAACAACACGCACCTATTTCCATATTTTAGAAAATAAAAATGAATTCAACCATCTTGGTGCTCTTATACCAATTACAAGACCAATGTTTCTGAATAGAAACTGCATCATTGCATTAAAAAATTAATCACATCATTTCGGGATTTTAAAAAAAAAACGAAGAATTGTATCATGTCGAGGCATTAAAAATTTCACACCCTAACAATGTCAGTGTGATTTTATTATAAACGCACTGGTGTGCTTGACTATTAAACGCACTGTTGTTCGAATAAATTGAAAAAAAATGTGTTTTCTTTTATTTTCTCTTTTAAATTAAAAAAAGAGCAACAATTAATTTTTCGAAATCTAATTTCATAAAGTCTTTTAAATAGTAAAAAATTATTCGCTATTTCATTATTTTCCCCAAAATTTCAAGGGCGTGATTCACAAGAGAGACATACCAGGTTCATTGTGTAGCAGCAAAATACTTTGAAGCAACAAAACTATTCATAAGATCAAAAGCTGAAAGATATAGTGATTCACTTAAAACCTTGCATAGTAAATTTTTAAAATTTTATTTTTTATTTTACTAATAATTTGTTTTTCAATTTTTTGGGGGGTTTAATTAAAAGAGAGATCATGTGCAAGAGAGACATATTGGGAGAACGGTGTAGCAACAAAATATTTTGGAACTGCAAAAATATCAAAATTTGAAAGGTATGGTGATTCACTCAAAACTCTGGATAACAAAAATTTTTAATTTTATTGTTAATTTTTTTTACAATTTATGTTATATTTATTCCCAATTTAGGAAAAATAAAATAAAAAACCCTAATAATAAAAACATTACTATTGATTTTACTAGAAAAAAAATTACAATCTCTGTTTCCATTTAAATTTAATTGAAATTCCTAAAAATAACAAAAAAATTAATACTTACCTTAAAACCTTGCTTCTTCTTACAAAATTTCACCTTAGGGTTTAAATTCCTTTACCATTTCACAATTAGGATTTTTCATTTTAGTAATTATAGATTTAATGGGCCTATGTACTTACTATATACAAGGCATTTTACATGTAAATTAAGGGCATCACTTATTGAGTTAGATGAAAACCCTGCCAACCTTGTCCGTTTTTAAATAAAATGGATATATGTTCAGCGATGTGCACTGTGTAATATAACACATTGGTGTGCCTCGTGTGACACAACACACTGTTATATTATAATGTTGTCGGCTTTGTCCATTCTGTTCTTCGTTGCTCCTGGTGTAATATAACACACTAGCACACCTCTTCTAAAAAGCACCTTTAAATCATTTCGGTGATTTTAGCATTACAAATTACATCGTAATAATTTAAATTTAATTCAAAAAATTATTTTTCCCTAACAATATCTAACAATTAGACACTTGGTGAATTTAGAGGGATAAACACACTCAGGCATTTATTCAGATAAACACATCGGTTACCCGAGCTCTCTTTGGATGAAAATTATTTGATTCATTTATAAAATATATTTCATGAAATTTGTATTGAATGATACATGTTGTATATTGATAAAAAAAATGTCTCAGAAGTGTCAGGTAACAAAAATATTGATTGACACAATGATATCACATCGAAAAAAGCATAAAAGACAAGTTCTTTGTAAATTATTTACAAAATTAATATCTTTGAAATATATGTAAGTTTAACTAATATGTATTGGTTAGAGTGTGTCATGCAGAGCTGCAAAATTAAGAAGGCCCATAAGGTTATTTCTAATATAAGTGCAGAAGAACATAAAATCATGATAGAAAAAATGCATAAGTATGAATCAGGTGAATGAAAAAATATTGTTCAATATGGGTTTTTTTTTCATTAATGTTATACGTAAGAATATTAGATAACATGTTTGAAACAATCTTTAATTCACATATGTTTAATGTTCTACGGGGAGAAACAATGAAGGAAAATATCAATTTCATTCCAAGAAAATAAAAAGTATAGAACATGTAAATGACAATGAATTGTTCCTTAGCTCATCTAAAGTGGTGTTGGAGGTTAACGAAAAGGAGAAAAATTTATACAAAACTATGAGGCATCTAGTGGAACAAACGCATAGACATACTTTTCACTTACAATACAAACTTAAATATAATGATTCTAAAAACCAAATTATATCTAAACTACATGAAGTGTTTTCAGAGCAATGGTCAATGAGACATGTCATATTTGCAATACAAAAAACATACAACAACAACAACAAAAATCTTTCAAAAGGTAATATTCCTAATTAAAATTATTTTCTAAAATTATATGTATATATTACTATAAACCATTCAATTATTAATATCAATTTTTTTTTTTATATTTAGTTTCCATATATCAATTTAAAAATATTTTATTAATTTTTTCAGGAACATTATGAAGATCCCAAATGATCAATGAGCTAATATGTGAAACATGCGAGTAGGAATGTCCATAAAAGTGTACAAGGAGATGGTCAAATAAATGGATATAATTGCATCATAGGAGGATTCATCTCAACAACAATGTGCTTCAAATGTATGTAATCATGATTGACTTTGTACATATAAAAAATAGTTTACCATTAAATGTTAATTTTCAAGTTTTTTTTTTCAGAAAAGAAAACAAAATGGAACTCATTAAGCACCTAAAACGGGACGTCAAGGAAGAAAAGGGTTGATTTAAAAGTTTCTAAGTAATTTTTAATGTTTCCTTATAACAAATCAGGGTTTCATTTTTGTAAATTTTAATTTGTTTTACAAAAAACACCCTTTAATATATTCAAATAGGTGCTACATACAAAGAGGAATCATCAGAAGAATTGATTGAGATTGAGTTAAATATGGGTTGTGAGTATAAGTTAGCATAAAAAAAATTAATTATGGAATTTGTAAGTATCTATGTTGTTTTAATTTTTTGAGTTTATAATTAATAGAAAAAAAAACCTTTATATTAAATAAATGATTTATAATGGGGTTTAAACATGCAGAAAACAAAGTATGAGACTACGCTAGTAAAAGACTTGTTGCAACAAGGCAGGACACTTGGTTTTGAAACCATGTGCTCAGTTTATGAGTCACTTCTTGCTGTGGTACATAGCTACTCGATTTACATTGATGTATATTATTTATTTCAATTTTCATTATTCTCACCAATGTAGATACACTCATTACACTTTATTTTTATGTATGTATATGGAACAAGATCAAGGGATGAAAACAATTGATGCAATCAATAAAACATTCCTCCAAATAACCCAAGTCATGGAAGCAGTTCAAGCACTTACAACAATTCCAACAAAGAATAATGATTTATTTGGATATCAATGAAACCTATTGCATTTTGAAATAATTGTCTGTGAAAATCAGACATTTTGTTTAATGTAGTGGACATAGTGTCCCAATTGAAAGACATGGGGTTAAAAATAACAATTCCATTTTGCATAACAAAGAGTGTTTATTGATGTATAATAAAATACATTTTAATTCATTTTATTGTGTTATACAATGTCATTGTTAAATGTTACAACACTAATTAAATATTATAATGAAGATATGTGAAATATGATAATATAAAAAATTAATTCAAACATCATATATAAATGCACTAATCAAATTGTAATTTATATGAATATTGTTATAATATATATGTTGATTTCTCGATGAATAACAAATTTTAAAAATTACAATAATTGCACTATCACAAGATGATGTTTCGAAAAAAGAGGAAATATCATACAAAAAGCGAGTGCATCCATAACATAAAAATGCACTAGTGCGTTACGTTATATAAAAGCACTGTGATGACATCTTTTTGCATCATCAGTGCCTTTTCAGAAAACAATAGCACCGAGGTGTTTATTTCTTCAACCACTGATATTGCTTGCAATTTATGCCCTTGAGCATTGTAATTCTTAATGAACTAGTGCTTTCATATAACTAACACCCTAGTCATACAAAATATTACTTCTAGCCCCAGTGCATTATTTTTATTTTTTTTCTAAGTAAGCTTAAATCTATTAATATAACATATGGTACAACGAATTCAAGGCATCAGAGCGCCATACAGTCAGCAAGATATCAAAAATTGGGCCGCCCGCAAGGGGAAACCGACCCGAGAAACATTTGAAAGCTGCCTCGCGAGAGGAAACCAGCCTTGACTTAACAAAATAGAGCAAAGAACCTGAGCCGCCCATTAGGGGAAACTGACCCATACAAAGGTTTGGGACGACTTTGACAACAAAGACCAGTTTGAACAAGCTAAGACTCATGGTAAACAGAACCTGCAAAATGCTCAAAAGACTAGACAAGATAACAGAAAAGCAGGAGCATTAGAGTCCATAGTCACCCGAGGGTGATTCCTCTTCAATTCAGCACCAACACCCCTTGTCTTCATCCAGAACTGGTGCACTCTGAGTAGCAGCCTCCCCTGCATGACGCTCTCCTGCTTGCGCCCCAGTGACCTGGAGTAAGTTCGAGCTGCAGTCACCCGCCCTGCGAGAGGGACCTTTGTCCACTTGTTGAGAGATTGTCGGAGCAGAGGGAGGGGTTGGCGAATTGAATTGGAGAACAGATGGCGGGGGTGTAGGAGTATCCTCTGGAATCTCTTTGAAGGAAACAGTAACCGTAGCAATAACCAGGGGGCGGGAGGAGCTGCACTGATAATGGAAGATGGCGGTGGTGGGATTCCGAATTAAAGCAGCAGTAGCAGGCCGAGGCTCAACAGGCTGGGTAGAGGCAAAGGCATCATGCCGCGGGGAGGGAGGCAAACGACGAGACTGACCACTGCCACAAAGACGGCGGGGAGGACTTTCAGTGGGGCTGCGAGAAGAGTGCGAGGGAGAATAAGGGGAAGGGGAGCGTCGACGCCTGGAGCCTCCTCTGCGGCATCGTAGATGATGCCTCAGTCGCGGCATAGCAACACCAAAATCGTGGGAGAAGGCAGAATTGCCAAAGAGACCCAGAGGCGGGAGGGAGGAGCAAAAGCCGGACAGAGCACAGAAAGGGCTGTGCGAGTAATGGAAGCCGGGGGTAAAGCTTACACAGCAAGTAAGAGGGCAGTGCCTTCCAATAGTGGTGCGAAAGCTGTGTATTTCTGCTTCCGGCGAGCAACTAGAACCCACTGGCCAAAGATGCCTCGACATGGATACCTGCAAACCACGACAAATCCAGATCAAAGCACCAGAAATTTCGAATGAAGACGGAGGATCTGGAGGCTTCATATGGAAGTTCTAGGTGTCTCGACCTCCCCACCAGAATAAATTCCGCGTAGGGTGATGGCCCATCATATTTATTGTTCCGAGGGTGAGTAAATGCCTTCCGCAGGCAACCCAGTGGGCAAGCCACGCGCCCGCCTGCTGGATCGTCCTCTGCATAACGTCAATGCCCACCCGCATCCGGGGAGCCTTGGTGCATTATTAAAATTAACAACACTGACCCTTTTATATCCCTAATGCACCCGTGCATTTATACAAATAATACACATCAGTGCTACGAGTTTAAACAAAAGCACCAAAACTGCAATTTTTTTCACATGCCAGGTGTTGTTCCTTAAAAGAACGCGTCTGGGAGTTTTTTGATATATAAGCATCGAGGCGGTATACATTTCAAGCTCTGGTGGTATTTGCATTCAATGCCTCGATGCTTTTAGTTATGTATGAAACCCGATGCTTTTATATATGTAGTGCACCACTGTTACTTGTTCCATGAAGTGAACCACAAAGAAAACATTCTCTAAAAGGTAGAGACGCCCAAATTATTTTAATTGTGATGAAGTTTTGTTATAATCTCTGCTAAAACATCAGCTATCACAAATAAATGTTTTAGCGGATTTTTTTTTGACAATTTTTTTCAGTCTTATAACACTTAAAACGTTTGTTACAACCTTTGATAGAAGGTATTTTCCTTATAGCGAGAAGGCTAATTGATAAAGAGTTTGAAAAGGAGATGATTGAGTTGAAAGAACAACTTAATGTGCTAATATGGTTGCTACATAAGAGGGAAGAAAGCCAAAGACAAAACCTAAGGAGGAGGTTCAATTTATTTGTTAAACAAAAGGAATTTAAGAGGAAATAACCAAAAGTATGGGAGCTAGGAAAATAGAGGATAAGGCCTTTGATAAAAGGCTGGATGGAAGAATAAAATTTGAAAACATCTGAGCCCAAGGAAGAAGCATAAGGGAGAAGTCATATCCACAATTAAAATTTTGAGATGGAAATTCCCAATTTTGCAATTCTGGCGATTAATATATATATATATATATATATATATATATATATATATATATATATATATATATATATATATATATATATATATATATATATATATATATATATATATATATATAGCTAAATAAAATTAGGAGAAATAATTTATGGAGATATTTAATAAATTTTTGAGAAAAGGCAATGGTTGAGACGTAGGAAAAGAAGAAATATTAAAGTTAAGTTGTGGAGTTACCAAGCATGAAAATCAAACCTTGGGAAGGATAAAACCATGGTATGGGAAACATCGAACAATAGTATGAGGAAGTGAAAGAAAAAACAAAAGGAAGGTTGGGGCGTCATTTTGATCATTTTGGTTTTCTCATTTCATTTCTAAATTGGAGGTTTTCTTACGTTGTTGAGCTAAGTCAACCAGTATTTTTTAACATAGGGATTTCGAGGTGGATAATCCCAAATCCCTTTTGGTGAACTTAGAGTTTCATCCTAGGAGAGAAAAGTTGGAGTTGATTGGATATTTCCTTTCATGCATTTTGTGAGTTATTTCATCTCTAAAATAGTTAGGTCATTTTTGCTACAGTAGTTGCAGCAATCTTGTGCCAGAAAATAGCTGTAATCTCACTCTATATTGTTAGTGCTATCTTTCAATGATTTCTCAATTATTTTTGTGGATAATTTTTGGTGGAGCAGCTGTAGGTTTTTTGGTGGAATGCAACGTTGGGAAGTGGGTAATTTCACTTGATTTTTGGATCATTTCGAGAGGTTGGAATTAGCCCAAAACATTTTTGGGTTTATTTTGTCCCATGTCGAAGATCATTTTCGTAATGTTTCAGAATTTTTGGAGAAAACTTGAGGCCTCAAATATGAGTTTTCCTCTAGCAGTAACAACATTATATTTCTCGGCAGAGCGTGCAGCCAGTGAGCCATTCCAATGTGGAGTTTTATTCATTATCACTTGGGTTTTGTGTGCTTACTTAAGCACTCCCAGGTGCACACATTCCACTATATTTTGTACTTAGCTTCTCATTGGATATTTAATAAAATGGATCAGCTCTATTATTTTTGCTCAACATTATTTTAAACTTGTTGTTCTTATGGAGTTTTTAGATTGCATTTTTATTTGTATGTTGTAGCTAGTTCATGTTTTAATATATCACTTTATTTCTCTAGTAAATTACAGGAGATCACTCCTTCAATATAAGGAAAGGATACCGGTGGAAATTCTCATGGACTGTGGGAGAATAAAAAACTAGCAAGAGATGCAAGGAGCACCAGTAGAGGCTCAAGAGCCTATTATTTTAAAACTGACAAATTATTTTCATGTGCAGGACATAATAAAAATGAATAAGGGAAACCATTATAAGTTTTCATGGATAGAGAATAAGGGGAAGAGAGAGTGCGTGGAAGTCTCATGGACTGTATGGAAAGTCTAGAACAACATAAGGAACTACAATCTAATGATGGAAGTCAGCAAATGAAGCTAACAGAGCAATTAATGTAAAATCCACCAGGTGAGGCTACAATGCCTTTTGTTTTTAAGATTCGTGAATTGTATGTGAGTGCAAGTCTTGTAAGGGAGGAGAATGGATATCTGGTCCAAAAGGAGGATGAGAGTACGAAGTCTTTCGAAGGAGGAAAATTTAGTATAGGAAATGGTGGATAGTCCTTATGGTAGGACGATACAAATTATCAAAGGCAGAAGAAGGGAGCAACAAAGTTGTTCCTTAAACACAGAAAAGGAGAAATCAACTGCAAGCAATTACCAAGATGAACATCATACTTAGTAGCCATGGGAAAGAAGAAGGAAAAAATAAATTTTCTATTAGAATGAAAGAGAAGAAGAAGGCCTATGCACCAAGAGAAGGACGAATGACAACAAAAGAGGCGGGGAAGCCTTTTGCTGACAGTTTATGTGTGAATTTTTTAGGTGAAGAACATGGACATAATTTTCAAAGGAAGGAAACTGTTGAGATAGTTTCACAAAAACAAATCCAAGAAAATATGGAAGAAACTATGAGGTTGGCTTATGTAATAAGCTACACCGAAGGTTAAGTTAAGCCTTTAGAGGGTATCAATAGGAGAAATATCCAAAAGTTTAATTATGAAGGCACCTATAGTCAGGAGGAGATAAGACAACAATATCAAAGGGAGTTGAAATTCTTAGAGGACGGGTTGAACAATCCCATAATTGAAGAAGATTGTGGGAAGAGTGCATTAAAATAAACTAAGGTGCTTAAATCCTCAAATAATTTGTCTAGTAGGAAGACTTTTGAAGGCATGGTTGTAGGAGTAAAACATATGTCGTCAAGAGAAAGTGGAGAGGAAGATAATGATCAGGTTAGTGTGTCTTAGGGAAATTGTTTCATTCATAGCCAAGGAGTACATGACAACAAATGGTAATAGAAACTTGGAAAAACTTTGAAATATTGTATTTTATTTAATTTTATGAAGATGAAAAAGAATGGAAGTCATATGATGAGGTGGAGATTGAGATTGTCAAACACTGGTGAGATTGACTGGTGTTAACAGTCTAGGCTAGTAAAGAAAGAACAACGTGTACTAGCAAGATTGTAGACCAATTTCTGTTGAGATATTTTCTAGCCATTGTTTGTATATGTAAGCATGTGTGAAACAATGTAGGAAAGGTGTCATTAGAATTAAAGGATTAATGAATTTGCAGAGGAAGAGGCTCCCATGTGCATTTCGAGAAAGAATATGGAAGGAGTTATGTAGTTATTTATGTATATATCTTCTAGTTAATGAATGAACATGAGTTTTGAATATCTCTATGTGTCTTTCCATGGTTCTCCTGTATATGCTCTTTGTATATTCAATTTTATTAAAGCATAACTTAGTGGAAGGACCACCAAATCGTCTCAGTGTTGTGTATTGTTGACGAGGTTTCAAAGGAAGCAGTTGTGTGTATGTTTATGTAATGTCATTCAACCCTTGTGGAAAATAAAAGGAAATCTGTAAATTTTGCAAAGTCTTTGAAAATCATAGTTCGCATATGCTCAATGGTAACTCTATGAAGGAGAATAGAGTTTCAATCATAAGATTTTACGGTTCCAAGTTTATGTTCTATTGAATCTAATCGAGGTGTAATGGACACATAATTATTCTTGGAATAATGGACATTGGTTAGGAGCGGCGTGTTGTTGTGATGGCTACTCGATGTGTTTGTAATTGAAGGGAAGAGGGTCGCAAAATACTCTTAAAAGAATGACGTTGTTAGTGCACAAATTATGAATAGAGCCATGGATTTCGGTAAGGAAAAATGCAGTAGGAAATGTTTTCATTATACCTAGAGAAGAACAATCTTGACGACTCATTTGAGAGCAATCCTGGTTGAAGGTGTGTAGTTTGAAGGTTTGATGCAAGCTGCAATAAGTTGGGAGCCAACCCATGGGTATTGAGTTTCTTCACAAAACATATCACTAGCCCTGAACCCATTGTGGCCAACCCGAATGAATTCAGGACAACTCAATTCAACTTCTATTGGTTTTCGTCAGGACTAAAGAACCATGAGAACAATCGGCTTTGGTGGAGTCGAGAGTGCATGAAAGAAGCCACGGGGAGGGAAAAAAACCCAACCTTTGACTTCAAGCCAAGGCTGACCTCAAATCAATTCCAGTGGGACCTCAAAAGATACGAATATATATTGTTCTTTTTATAAAGAAAAATATTTAAGAAAGTGAATAGGGTATTGGGAATTTTTTTATTTTATTTTATTTCGAAATTGTGAGGCGACTATTGATTGAGTCGAACAAAAGGGTGTTTCACAATTGAAGTGAGAAGAAATAATCTAGGACAAGAAGGTTTAGAAATTGAAACAATTGAAAATTGAAAAGAAGCGGAGCAGAGGATTACTCTTCTTAATATTACGAATGGAGACATCAACATTAAATGACTACAGTGAGACTCAACTAAAACTAGACTAAATGAAACTGAACTGGGACACTTGTATGGACGGTTTAGACACCTAGCAAGTGGTTGGAATTAGATTCTCCAAAACTCCCCCTTAATTACAACCACATAAAAAATTTAATTAAGATACCTGTTGGTCTATGTCTCAGCGAGGCTTACAATTTAAAAAACTTGACTTCAGCTAGAGTTAGTTTTTTTCTTCTCTTCTTCCAAATTTTATAGCCTCTAAGTTGTTTCATATTTTTCTCTTTGTTGTATTCTTCAAACCTCAGTTCCTTCATTTGTTGGTGCAGGTCTTCTATTGTTCTAGGTTGTTTAAGCATGTCCTAGACTTCTTCGAGAAATAACTTGTATGTGGACTGTTGCCACATATTTTCTTTTGTTGTGTGCTTTTCATCATCAATCTATTGTAACATAAGATGACAATAATATTTTTTCTCTCCAAAAATCCAATACCTGAAAATTTCATTGATGTGTTTATTATGCATGTTGTCTTCAACATTCATATCTACAACTTCAGTGTAGACCTCAACTAAACATGGTGTTGCAAGCCCTGTTTCAATAAAATTAAACTATTTTTTCATAACAATTTTGTGTACCTGCACATTGGATATCAATGGTCAGTGTAAAAACATCTTCCTTCTTCTCTACAATGAGAGTTGTCTCCTGTTGCACTTCCTTCTCTGCTTCTGCCTCTATCTATGTTTCTGCTTTCCCTTTGCAGACTTCTCTCTTTGCATCTGTCTTTATCTTTGTTTCTGTCTTTGTCTTTATCTTTGTCTCTGTCTTTTTCTCTTCTTCACTAACCTGTGCTGCTGCAAACAGGCTGTCTTCCACTGAATCAAGTGGGATTATCTCACTAAATAGCATCATGCTAATATGATTTTTTTGTTACATCATCTACAACGAATCATCATTAGCCAAAAATTCGCTATCAAAATTTACATCAACAATATTAGTCACTGGATTTACCATATTATTTTTACTCTCATCAGCAAGTTGTGTTGCTAGAATCACCAAATCTTCATCAGCAAGCTCTTTTGCTGGATTCACCATATCATTAGCAGCAAGCTCTGTTGTTGTAATCAACAAAACATCATCAACAAGCTTTGTTGTTGGAATCACCAAGTCGTCATCATCAATTCAGTTGTTGGATTCATCAAATTTTTGTCCACTTGTAATTGTCTGCAATGGGTTTCACAAGCATCTTTGTGCTCCTTCTCTGTTTCTTTTGCAATTTCTTCACAGACATCATCCACTTGTGGCTGAGCACAGTGGGATTCAACAAACTTTCCATTTTGTTGTAGATCTGCTGCTATAAATCCACCACCATCTTCAACTTCAATGCTCCCCCTTGCACCAAAACACCTCTTAGGGGTATCCCATGCCTCCTTGGTTGTCTTGGCATCTAAAATCAGAGGGAGAATGTTGTTAGCGACATATGCTTGTATGCATTTTAATGCAAAGGCGTCTTTTTGCCTCTTCACTTCCAGATCTAAAAAAATCTCAAACATCTCATGTTGTTCCTTTAGCCTCTTGGCTTTTCCCATTGTTGAGTGTTGGCTCACTACGACTCATCAAGTAACATCATTGCTTGGCTTCCACAAAAAAACCTCCTTGCAAACTCTTTTCTTTAAAATATTGCAATGACCACAATCAATTTTATTAGCCCTTTAAGCTTTACATGATATTTTAAACTATACCTGGAAGCGGTGCGGCTCCGTAACATCGCTTCCGCGCTGGTTTGGCTCAAAAGTACGTTGATCGACCCTAGTATTAGGCTCAAAGTAGCGTTGATCAGCCCTAGTATTGGCCTCAAACTAGCACTGATGGTTGATCGGCCCGCTTTTTCCTTCAAAAAGGGTGTTAATAAAATAAACTTAAAATAAAAAAAGAAATTCACTCAACTATCAGGGGCTTCTCCTCTGCTGGTTCTTTCTTCTTCTTTTTTCTTTGGATCTCTGCACCTCAACAGGATTCCTTTGGATCTCATGCTCACCTCTGCTGCTCCAACTTCTCTCTCGTTGCTGCTCTCTCAAGAGTCTTATGAAAACTAGCTCTGATATCGTGACAGGAATTGAAACTGAAAAGAAGTGGAGCAGAGGATTGCTCTTCTCAATATTACAAATGAGCTAAATAACATTACATTCGATACATGAGCATTAAATGACTACAACGAGACTCAACTAAAACTAGACTAAATGAAACTGAAGTGGGACACTTGGATGGACGGTTTCGACAGCTAGCAGGTGGTTAGAATTAGATTCCCCAACATAAACAAAGTTTCACCACTTAGAAAGTGTTTTGAATGATAAATTTAGTGGTTAAAAATTTCTGGGAGCCTACTATCAAGTTGACATATAAATGTTAAATGTTAAATGTTTATGTTTACGGACATTTACACCTACATATCTCCCCCTATACTGAGTTGTAAACATTTATGCCTACACATATAAATATAAATAATATTATTAAGAATTAACATAGATGAAAAATCAAAATTTTTAAAGTATAAACCTTTACTCAAATTTTACATTCAAAAATATTTTCATAATAAAATATTTAATCCTTTTAACAAATTCTAAATTAAAGTAAATCTATACTAATATATATAAAACATTTAAAAATATGTTTATTTAAATTTAAATTTTATAAAATTTAAATAAAATAATTTTACAAATAATTAAATTTATTCAATAAAATTTAAATGAATGCACCAATCAAAAGCCACAATCCCTAACTTGCCATTCCCACACCCATAACGCATTACCCCTAACTTGCCATTCCCACACCCATAACGCATTACTGTAGTGAGTAACAGGTGCACTCAACAACGACCCCTACCTTGCCATTCCCATAGTGTTAACTCATTATTGCAGTGAGTAGCAAGTACACTAAACAACAAGATCTTTCGTAGTTTGATTGACAACAGAATTCCAAATTATGAATAGGGTAATTTGAGGAAACGTAAAACAATAAAAATACAGCGCAAACTAACTACCAGAATCCGTATCTATTGTATGGAGGACAAACAAAAAGGCAACCAATATTTCCACTGCTATCGGCCCATTAATGCGGTGGCAGATACGCTGCCAACCGTTAGATTTAAACAATTTTAAATCTAACGGTTGGCAGCGTATCTGCCACCGCATTAATGGGCCGATAGCAGTGGAAATAATTTTAAATGTAACGGTTGGCAGCGTATCTGCCACCGCATTAATGGGCCAATAGCAGTGGTAATAAGTTTCGCCAAACAAAATGAAAATGAGTCGTAAACGGATGTACTGTAATGTGGGTCATCCTATTAGCATGACGTTTTGGCTTCATATAGTTTCATTTACTCAGCTTTCAAATTTGCCCAGAATGTTAAAAGATGGTCAGAATTTGGTTTTTTTTTAAAAATCAAAAGATTAGTAATAAGAATGTTTGAATTGAATTTTTAATAGAAAAAATAAATTCACTATCATCAATTTTTTTTAAAACACTCAAAATATTGAAATGTAACTACTATAATCTAAATTTAAAAAAAAAAATTATACAAAATTTTATAAACTTTTCAACCCAATTTGAAGACAAGCATGCCCTCAAGGCAAGGCAAGGCAACCAGTCAAATTATCAGTTGTTAAACGTCTGTCATTTTTTTGAACACAACTACATACCCGATCAGACAGGTATAGAAAAGAGACTTTCAGATGACTCTAAGAGTCCGGAGTACACAGATCTCGGGATCTGAATATGTGCATTTCAAATTAAATTTTATATATGATAAGTGTCCAAATCTAGGGTACCTGAATATGTACATTCCAGGTCAAACTTCATATCTGATAAGTCCTATTTCGTTGTGATACGAGACCTAATTTCTTCTAGGCTCGCGTACGTTTTTTCACCCGTGAAACTTTAAAATTGCGTTGTCACGACTCACAGGATACTTAACCGGAGAAAGTCCTTCATAATAACAAATCAGGGGAGTTATAACTTATAAGGTTGCCTGGAAGAGAATTTAAATTTTGAACAGTGATGACGCGATTGCTGGAGAGGACAGTGGTGACGCAATAGCTAGACCTATGTGATAGTAGCTTCGGTTATTTTCCACCAATGTAAATATTTTTAAAAAAAGGGTTGAATCAAAGGGACACGGGTTCCAAAGCTGAGGGGCTATTTGCATGGAAATTGAAAGAGCTTGACTATTTCATGATAGTTATTGAAGGTTGGTAGTTGCGTGATTAAATGTACAAGTTATGCTATTAATCCACTTGAGAAAGAAAGACAAGGAGCCATGGTTGCCTTGTGCAAGTCTTTCTCTGTTGGGAGCCATCAAAAGTAGAGGGAAAGCCACAAAGGCTAGGGAGGACCCTATGCTTGAGAAACCAATACATGCATATGGAATGAATGTAACAAACATAACTTATAGCTAAATCTATGTGATAGCTTCAGGTATTTTCCACCAATGTATATAATGTAAATATCTTACAAAACAATGGGTTGAATCAAAGAGACACATGTTCTAAAGTTGAGGCGATTACTTGCATGGGATTGGAAATAGTTATTGAAGGTGGGTAGGTCTAGGATTAAATAAACTTGTTATGCCATTAATCCAACTGAGGAATAAGGACAAGGAACCATACTTGCCTTGCATAAATCCACAAGGCATAAAGGACAAAATTTAAATGGAAAATGGGCGAACTGCCAGCGCATAAGGTGCGTTGGCCATCCACTGGAACAAATTAACCAATGCAAACAAACTTGGGGAGGAGGGGACATTTGTTAGAAAATGTAACTAGCTCCAGTCTCCATAATTGTCATTGTACTCATTTCATTATGTATATCTTATGTAACAAGCAAAAGAAGAAAGAAAAATTGTCTTCAAGCATGGGTTTCATGCTTCTTTTGATTGGTCAGCTAGTTTAAGCATGTTATTCATACTTATAAGGTTTTTCATGTCATAAGAATTATTGTCATGAGTCAAGAGAGTCAATATAATTTGTACAAGACCCATTTGGGCAAGTTGTAACATGAAAATAAATTATTGTTATGTCTAGAAAGCCAGACAAACCTCAAGTCGACCTAGAAGAGGTTATTCGACCATATGAAAGGAATTTATATAGAAGCAACTTCGATCTCATTTGATACACATTCGATTTGCACAAGAAACAAGTTCGATCTAAAGCAAGAAAGAAGAAGAAGAGGGAGCAAAGATCTAGGAGAAGAAGGCATCTCAAGAAGAAACAAAAAATTTGAGTTTTTGCAATCATTCTTTCTCACACATGCATACATTCTAGGGTTTTTGTAGCTATTGCGAGGCAAAGAGTCGCAGGTTGAGATTATAGATCATATCTAGAGGATGAAGCTGATATTTGAAGCAAGTTGAAGGAAGGTTGACCTTGTTGACTTGGTTTATCTTTGACCTATTTGGAAGAGATTATTGGAGGGTTGACTTGGTGCTTGGAGGAGGTCTTGAATTTGGTGTTTGGGTCTTGTTTTTATCATTTGAAGCAGATTGTATAAGAAGAGAAAATATTCTTTTGGGGTTTTCCCCTTCGAGGGGTTTTCCCTAGCTTGGAGCCTACTTCTTGTGTCTATTGTCTTTATTATTTTTCTCTTGATAATTGTTTGTTGTAAAGATCTAATAAATAAATGTAAGAAGATAACTAAATTTCACAAGCAATTATTAAGTTTAAGAAGAATTGGTTTAGATAACTTCCCTACTATATTCTCCAACATGGTATCAAAGCTAAGGTGAAGAAAGAGAAGAAAACTCGAAGATCATCTTGATGACATAAGAAGGGATTGTTTGTCAAGGGGAATAATTTGCAAAAGGACACAAGGAAAGAAGACGAAGACCTATTGACTTTAAAGGAAGGTTATTACATCAAACTTTGATTGAAGACCTCATGATCTCAAGAAGGAAAAGCTATTGTTAAAGGCTCTCCAATGCACTCCATCATCTTGAATAAAATGAATCATCAAATAATATTAGGATCATCATCTACTCTTTGAAGTTATTTGAAGATACTATTTTTGAAGGAATCATAGAAGTCATCATTCTAGGATGTATTTGAAGTATCTTTGAAGGTATTGAATGCATCAATATAGTTGGTGACATCATCAAGAAGGAATCTCGTTTGACAAGTAAGCATCTTATTATCTTCTATGTCTCAACTTATAGATCAAATCGCTACATTTTGCAAGAAAATAAACAAGCTCGTTGGATCAACAAACTTCCTATCATGGAAGAAGAGGATTGACATTGTGCACAAAGAAAATGAAGCCATGGAATATGTTCTTGGTGAATTTATTGTACCAGAAAAAGAGAAGACTCAAGAGTTAGCAAAATACAAGAGAGAAGTGAGTGCACAACGGTTCTTATTGAATCCATAAAGGATCGTCTTGTTCCCTTTATTTCTGATTTGAAGACATCGAAAGTTATGTATGATAAGTTGGTAAAGTTGTATTTTATAAGTACATTAGGCTATAATATATCATTGATGAATCAACTATATTGACTAAGAAAATCAAAGGATGAAGATATGGCCACGTATCTTATGAAGATCTCACAAATAAGGAACCAATTGCAAGGGCTTGGGGAAGTTGTTTTGGATTCAAAAATGACTACTTGTGTATTAAATTTGTTTCCACCTAATTGGATCGGTTTTGCAACTAGTGTCTATTAAAGAAAGGATACTGCTCCTTTCATGAACTATGGGCTCAATGTATCCTAGAAGAAACTAGGATAAAAGAAAAGGACGACACTAAATCAAATTAGAAGTCTTGAGCCTTTATTGTAAAGTCCAAAAAGAAGAAGAAAGGGAAGTTTTGAAAATCAAAAGGGAAACCATATATGTCCAAGATTCAATGATTTGGATGCAATGAGTATGGAAATTTCAAGAGGGACTCTCCAAAAAAGAAAAAAAGAAAAGAAAGTAAAGGAGTGAAGCTCACATAGATGAAGACAAGGGAGAATCTGAGAAGAAGCTGAAAGGATAAGGTCCCAAGGATCTTTACTACTAAAGGAAGCTTCCATCTATATCAAGTTCATTTGCAATTTGTATTTCTTTTATTATAAAGGAGAAAGTAGAGTAGCATCCATTGTTGCATTCTCTAGAAGAGTATTGGTTTTTGTAAAGCATGGAATCATAAAAGGAAGCATATGATTATAGAGGAATTAGTCTGCATGATCAAGTTACTTTGATAAGAATCATCTAGCTTACAAGAATAAGAGGTTTGGGACCATATTGCATATTATATTTCATCCAAGCATAATCTAAAATAATGTTAGAGGTTGTAATTTTGTAAGAAGGATCATTAAAGACCCTCCTATAAGAACCATCATTTTGGAAGGTTCTTGGAAAAAGCATTATGACTGGTATATATTCCATATAGTGTGGAAATAATAGTCTTGAAGAGTTAAGGCATGTAGATGGTCAAATGACAGTTTGAAATACAACATTAAAGTCTTTCTACTCTTTAGAAAGGAAAGCATAACTTCAATAAGGTTGGAGACAAGCTCAGAGGATGACTAGATGATTGTATGGAAGCAAAGATATGCATGTTTTTAAGTAATTTTTCTCTAGAAGGTAGAATTCATATCTATAAGAATCTTGTAGAAAGAGTTGGTTTTAAGAATGTGCTTTGTAAGTCTTCCATGCAAATGTGCTTTGTAAGTCTTCCATGCAATTACTCGATGCTTCAAAGAAGTATTTTAGTATTATTTGGAATGGTTAAAAGATCAAAGACTCTTCCACAAGATAGCATGGCATAAATACAATAATATTTATCAACATGAATTATGGTCTCCCAAAGAAAGAAGGAGAGTTAATAATAACAACTCCAAGGAATATATTGTAGATTTCCAATTAGTTTGATCCATGGAAACCTTGATTAAAGGTTCATGGACGGAGAAATATTCTTGTACAAAATGGAGATGGATCATGGGAAAGGATGTTGATCTCAAAGGAGACAAGTAAGCAAATACTTTGATAAAAGGGCCATCATGATAAGATAAGTGTCTTATTAATATTTTGGTAATGATTATCTGGTTGACATAGAGTTTTGCTACCTGGAAGGATATTACAGAAATGCATAAAAACAATTGAGGCAAGTATTGGAAGGATATTACAAAAATGCATAATGACAATTAAGGCAAGTACTTCTAAAATTGTCTCTTTTGAACTCTATCTATTGAAATAATACATAGAGCCTCTTAGTTGCAATAAACAAACAATCTTTCAGAAGTAGAATAAGAACATAAAACATACATAATACTAAAAATATACAATATACATAATACTAAAACATCTCAATTATAATTATTTAACATTTTCAATATAAAAAATATTTTAAAAAATAATAATCTTTTAAAATATAAATTAGTATTATTATTATAAAAACATAATAATTATTATCATTACGTAAAAAATACCATTACATTATTTATTTTTTATACTTAGATTTAAATATATAATAATTATAAACATTGTTTTGTAACAAAATTTTAAAATATCAAAATTTTAAAAAATTAAATGTTGATAATAGAATTTAATTTGTTAAATACTTTAACAAGAAAACCATTTTTAACAACCAACTTAAATTTAAAAAAAAAAATATTAAAAAAATTAAATACAATGTTACGCATTTTTTAAAATAAATTAAATACATGAAAGCACTTCTCTATTTAACAACTATGGTTAAAATAAAAACATCTGGAAACATGTGTGAATCATACTAGAATCTGAAGTTTGGAATAAAATGTACAAACTACAAATCCATAAAGAAAACCAAAAGCCATTTAATAAAAATCCCACAAACTGGAGGGTGGTGTTAACGGAGGCCGTCGGAAATTTGATATCTGAGCTCTGGGAAATATGGGTGGCCAACAAAAACGCAATGAAAATGATTCGTACAAGGATATATTGTAATGTGGGTCATCGTTACCTTAACGTTTTGGCTCCATTTACTGTCATTTACGAAGTTTCAAATTTTTTTCAGAAGAAAAAAACGCTGATTATATTAATATATAAACAGTACATTGACTTGTATAATCTCAGCTGTAAAGATCTGCAGCGAGAAATCCACCATATACTGGCCAGATGATAATGCTCACTTATAGGAGTAAGGAGCAGAAATGTGTTAGGTTGGCCTCCTCATATCGGGAATAAATCCATCCCTTACAAAAAGACCATCATACAGAATGAGGACAATTAGATTATGAAGGATGGAATGAACAAAAAGATAATGGACCTTCAGAAAATGAGACCTGTGTAATTTAGAGTGATGACTGATAATTGAGAGTGATTAAGAAGCTAAACCTATTCAGATCACCCCTGTACTGCCCTGTGTGTATTGTAATGGCTTTCCAGAAACAAAAAAACACATAACATCTACATCATATTTTGACAAAACGGGCTCGCTTGAGAAAGATTGGCAGGCGTACAAAAAATCATAACATGTCATTTTGACTGACATGCGGGGAAAATCTTTACAGGCTCGCTTGAGATGATACATGTCAGGCTCTCTTGTAATCTATAATCCGGCTCGCTTGTTGACAGGCTCGCTTGTAAAGATACAAGTCAGGCTCGCTTGAAATCTATTATCCGGCTCGCTTGTTGACAAGTGACAGGCCCGCTTAAATACTTTAAAACATATCCCAGGCCCGCTTGTTGTGATAAAGGCTGGCATACATTGACGATCAGTCTGCTGGCACGTAGTTACGATTCACAGGCTCGGTTGATATAAACAAAATAGCGACATGCACCCTTGTTGCAAACTACTCTGCCTCGCATGAGAATCTGTGAGCCTAGTCGGAAGAAGAGTATAGTGCCCTCTCCCATATGTCGATTCAGAAACTTGTAGGCTTCCAGAAGACATGAACACAGTTGCCAGGTAATGTAATGATAAGGTCGGCACGCCTGAATATGATAGGACGGTATTGAAATTGAGCATTTGTATCATAGCCCATCTTGTGTGATAGTGTAAAAACAGACACGTATGAATTGATTCATGTCAGGCTCGTTTGAGAAGCTATCCGGCTCGCTTGATGTAGTATGTCCGGCTCTCTTGTGGACGATATACCCGGCTCGCTTGTAGACATATGAAAGAGACTATCACCATATGGGAACATGTGACAGAAGCACCTATTAAAAGATTATGATTGTAAACTATGTAGGCGGCATATAATTGACATGGAACCTGTGCGAAGGCCCACTAGCCAAAATACCATAACCCTGACCAAAAACCTGTTTAACCAAATACATCCTCGAAGGAGATTCTGTGTATCCACACTAAGGAGAGCAAAGTTTCACCGCAAAAACTGTGAGCAAAAACTGTCATAACAAAAACTAGGCCATACCCTGTTATGGAATTGGAATTGAGGTTTGCTAGTGGGATTGGCCATCTCTAAAAAGCTGGACGTGCATAATCCCGAATTCAGATACCAAACCTTTCCTGGACAAACCATCCGCCCTGGTATTGTTTTCTCTATATATGTGCATAATGGGAGGATGGTTGAGATTGTCCCAGAAACCTCGAATCCTGTGTAGCCACCCCTGTAAATCAGGCCTCATCATAACCATTGTCCTGCTGACCCATCCAATTACAACCTGTGAGTCCCCATATATGTGCACATCCTGAATCTGAAGAAGGACAACAAAACGGAGACCCCCCCACAGGGCAATCAGTTCCGCCTTGTTGTTGGAGCCCATACCAGCATTCCAGTGAATATGAAGCCTTTCACGTTGAGATATTTTTATCCAGGCACCACAGCCCATAAGCCCATCCACGCAAGCTCCATCGAAATAAATCGCCGGAATTGCCATCACATGTGGTCTAATTCGAATGGAGCAGTCCTGGATAGTATCGATTGGGGAAGGGCGATCTTCCATCCACCCTAGTATATATGCATATACATTTGAAATCCGAAAAGGCACCTCATCAAATATCAATCTGTTTCTACCCAGCCACACTTCCCAAATGAAAAAGAAAGGCAACGATTTAAATTTTCCTTTTAGTTTGTCCCATTCCATGGCAGCAGTCAGAAAATCAATAGGAAACCATGCTGGACCCATAAAATGAGAAGAGAAAAGCCGCCATAAACTCATGATGATAGGACAACGGAAAAAAATATGGTTGGTTGATTCGAGGTCTTGACAGCATATGTGGCATCTAAAAGGGCCCGAGAATCCTCTCCTAATCAAATTTTCTCCCGTAAGGACCCTGCCCTTCTAGACCAACCAGCCAAAAAGGACTATTTTAGTGGGGATCTTCCTCTTCCAAAATATGTAGAAAGATGCTGACATCTGATCCCTGTAAGATGCAAAATTCATCACTCTGTATATGTCGTTTACTATAGGCGCGCCCTCGTGTATGGGTCTGTCCCAAACAATGGAATCCCCACCAGTATCCCAACTTAAACCTGCTGCTCTGAAAGCGTCCCTAAGCATATCCCATTCCTCCGAGACATGCTCCGGCAGCCCTAGCTGGAGCGCAGATTTAAATTCTGGTGAATCGAAAGACCATAATCTGACAGTCTGAGAAATGTAATTGATGCCCCTATGAGCAAGGCAATGTATAAGCAGCGGAGAGGGTGATTCGCTTGAAGGAAGTCCAATAATTTTTTTAAATGTGAAAGGGATGTCTCCGCCGTCCCTAAACAGCCATGCAAGCCGGTCCGAAACATGGCATGAAATCATCCTGAAACTTCACCATATGGTCGATGCGTGCCTGGGGATGGGAAAATTTGAACAAAGAATTTGTTTTAGAAGGTCCCCCCTTATATATTTGCATCTGATTACATCTTGCCATAACCCATCACCGTTTACAGCCTTCCAGAAGGACTTCATAAGCAGTGCGTTGTTGAAGATCCTCGTGTTGAGTATTTCCCATCCATCATGTTGCTTTGTTCTGCATAGGCTCGCCAATTTACATAGATGAATTTTGTGAGACATGTAAGCGCCACCCCATAAGAATTTTGCCATAATTCTGTTCAAACTTTTAATGATGCCATCAGGAATGTAGTACAAATGTCCCCAGTAAACCAGCATTTGAGATAGAACCGCTTGAATGAGAATTAGCCTACCCCCCATGGTAAGCCACCTGTGTGTCCATCCATTTATCTTCCGCCGGAATTTATCGATCATCCAAGTCCAGTCCTGTATCTTATATCCACAGGGCTTAATCCTGAAGCCCAAGTAAGTAAACCCAGCAACAACCTCCTTAATATCAATCCCCATGAATTCAGCTATGAATTCAATCTCCTGCATATCACCATATTCGTATATAATAAAAGATTTACTTTTGTTTATAGACAGACCCGTGGCAGCAGCAAAACGATTAAACATTAAATGGATGAAGAACCAATGGTTCCGCTTCAAATACCCGAACAGCAGGAGATCGTCAGCAAATAAGGAGTGTGTGCATGATACTTCATTTGAGAAAGAAAACCCCTCAATACAGCCTCGTCGCTCCGCATTATGCATAATACCACTGAAACTATCCATGATAAGGATAAAGATCAACGGAGAGAGCACGCAGCCCTGTCTCAGCCCACGTTCCGCAGAAAAAAGGGAGGTAGGAATGCCATTAATAATCACTGCAAATCGAACTGTAGTAATACAGGACATTATCCATCTTATAATCTTAATGGGGAGACCAGTCTTCATGAGCACTAGCCTAATGTATGACCAGTCTATTGAATCATAGGCTTTATGAAGGTCTATTTTCATCAGGATAGCCTTCCTTTTCTCGGAATGGATGGAATGAAGAACCTCTTGTGCAATTGCCACTGCATCATGGATAGATCAACCTTTTAGGAAACTGAATTGCTCTTTTGAAATACAGTCGGACAGAAAACCTTTTAGACGCTCGGCAATAATCTTGGATGTTATCTTGTAAAGAATGTTGCATAGAGCAATCGGTCGGAAGTCCGCAAAAGTTTGGGGTTCGTCCATTTTAGGAATTAGAGCGATGAAAGTTGAATTGAGGTTTGCAGGCATCACTCCCCTCAATCTGATGTGTTCAATGACCTGTGTCAATTCTGCTCCCATCAGATCAAAGAAATGGATAAAAAATTCTGAGGGCCAACCATCAGGCCCCGGACATTTATCTGGAGAAAAAGCTTTAAGAACCTTCAAGACTTCATTCCCTGATATTGCACAATCTAAGGCCGAGATGGCTTCTGCATCAAAAACTCTATGGACGTGCTCCAAAATCCATACCTGGTCCGCCCTGTCAATGCCATCCTGTTTGGAGAAGAACGCAGAAAAGTGTGCGTGCGCTTCATTTTGTATATCCTTAGTTGTATAAGCAACTGAGCCATCCTCTCTCTTAATATACCAGATAGCGCTCTTGTTCTTTCTGCCATTTGCATACTTATGAAAGTACTTTGTGTTCAAATCACCTTCAGCCATCCATGTTATTCTACTTTTTAGCCTCCAAGTAATCTCCTCGATCCTGAGGATCTCTCTTTTCCTTTCCCCAAGCCTAACGAGCTCTTGTAATATTTTCTCATCAGGATAATGATTAATAAAAGAGGATATAATCCTCTCCATCTGTCTCTGAACATCCTTAAATTCCTTCTTTAACTGCAACTTCTTTTCACGTTCCCAAGACTTGGAGGTCGCCTTAACTTTCTGGAGTCTAAAGTGAAAAAAGTCCCAATCATCAGTGAACGGCATGTCATATGTAGCACGCCAAATCTCATCAACCATACCAATGTATTCAGCGTCCTCGAGCCAAATTCTATTAAATTTGAACGGTCGACCACATACTGCCGCATTGTTGGACCAGGATAAAGAAATTGGCAGGTGGTCCGATATATCAGAAACCAGAATCATAGATCTGATATTCTCAAGGATGTCCGCCACCTGTTCTTTTACCAACACCCGGTCGAGCCTCTTCCCAATATAGTTTACACCCCCCCGTTTGTTTGACCATGTAGGTGCCAAAGGATGTGGCCTGATGTCCTTGAGACCCTGTGTATAAAACATATCATTTAAAAACCCAGCCAGCGGATCCATACGAGCAGCATTGCCCCAGATCTCATCCGCGTTGAGGGTTAAATTAAGGCCCCCCATCATTATGATATTTGGGAGGGATAAGATGCCCGATACCTGTATTCTCTTCCAGAAACTCACTCTGTTAGCATATGGAGCATAAATATTAATGAGATTAAAGTTACCTGGCAAACCTCTAAGCTGACCATTTAAAAGAATGCCTCCAAAAAAACTAAATGGTTTGAATGTTGCAAAGTCAGGATTCCACATGGCCATCAATCCCCCGGATCGACCATTTGAGCCAATCGCCGCCACCTGCCAGCGTTTTCTTATGTTCAAAAACAAATTTATAGCCTTCGACCGGTTGGACATAGTCTCTTGTCCCAAAAATACAATAGGGTTCCTGTCATTAAAAAATTCTTTGAGGCAATGACATTTGGGGGCATCGCCCAACCCCCGTAAATTCAGTGAGATGATGTGATTCATGAGAGTGATTTCCGTGGGCGGCATGCTCTAAGCGCCCTGGGAGAGCCATCGGGACCGTCATATCCAACAATAGGAACATCAGACAGACCCACTTCATCATCTGTAAAGAGAGACACAGCCTTAAACTTTCCTTTATTCAACCTGCATACCGCCTTTGCCTTCTTCTTGAGAGAACAAATAGCGGTCGATAAGCCAGATGAATTATTTTTTGGAGTGGGTATAGGCTTATCAAAAACCGTTAAGGCTGCCAGGTCAATATTGGGATTCCCTAACAGCGAATCTATGTCACTTCCAATTGAGTTCCTTGGGGAGTCGTAATGATAAATGGGACCAGATTTATCTGGAGAATTGTGTGAAGAGCCCAAGTTAGCCCCGTAGATCGATCTGTCATCTATCATTAGACCTGTACAGGATGATTCCCCCCTAATTACTTCCAGCTTGTACAATGGCGTATCATTTTCCGGAGAAATCAATTCTCCAGAGTGAATAGGGATCATGGCTTGTAGTGCAGCATTATATGATCTAGACTCGAACTCTATTGGTTTGCCTACCTTATAGCAGGAGTTGGTGTTATTGTCTGAGATGACTTCATTTTGGGGTAGAGTAGGACATGGGACCGGGGCATCCCTATCCTCCGGGATGTTAATAGCATGTGAAAAACAAGGATTTGGCATATTATCATTTTCAGGTTGTAGCACCCTATACAGTTTTCGCTCCACAGAAGGATGGCATGCTATATTAGATGGAACCATGGAGTCAGATATGGAAGTTTCGTGTTGTTTTTCAACAGACCTGTAAAGCTCGTCATCATGAGGATGTATGGAAAACATACCTTTTTTTTCCATTCGCGGAGAGCCCATCCTGTCATTGAATCTTCCTTCACCACCCTGTCTCGCCTTATGAATGCGGAGTCTGAATGGGAAATTGTCCCTAAGATGGCCTGTCTTATGACAAATCAGGCATCTAAAGGGAATGCCCCAAAAATCTATACGCTGGCGGTGCCTCCTATTGTTCCACAGCAAATAAACATCACCCGGCAGATCACCCTTATAATTAATCTCGACCAAAATCCACGCTATCCTTTTATCAGCAGAACCCACAATGTTGGGATCAATATATTTGGTGGATCCGATTGAATCACCAATAGAACGCAGTGCTTTGATAGTCCAGAACTCCAAAGGCAAGCCAGGGAGCTTGACCCATACCAGCTTGCTTCGAGGGGCTTCCAACACCGGATTAAAGCCTATATACCATGGAATGATCTGGAGAAAACATCTTCCCCTAACCTAGGTGCAATCAGAAACCTTGTGGACATCCTTTTCATTCATGAAATGTATGCTAAACCAGCCATTTATAAGCTTGCTGACAATGGGAGAATATCCAATAATGGATTTCCATTTCTTGTATACCCAAGAAGCTGAATCAAAATCCTCAGAATCAGGAAAAACCCATCTACAGACTATAGCCCTACGTTGTAAGCTCGTCACCCGGATACAAAGGTCATCGTAGTCCAGTGCAACTTCTCTGATCTCCATCCTCTGCTTGAATACCTTCCTCTTCCTACGACGAACACATCTTTGAAAATGACCTCTGGAGCGAAACTTAGGATAACCTTTTGCTGCAGATGACTCTAGAAACCCTTGTTTAATGATGGCATCGTCCGCTAAGAACTCGGCCGAAAGGATGCCTTCGCCACCTTGCATCCTGTCAGCCATAATAACCCCCTGTCTTTTGCCTGTAATGATAGAATGACGTCAAAACGCAAACTGATTCATTTCAATTTCGTGTACATAGTGCCGCCACCTTCAGAGTATGTCGTGTCGATCAGAGTTGCTTGCGGAAACGTAGTGATGGATAACCTTGTATACTTCAGCTACAATAAATATGTAGTAAATATGATGTCGATGGGAATGCATTATAGATAATGTAGCCGTAGAAAGTAGATCCAGCTGGGAGGCCTGAATAAAATATCACTTACCACCAACCAATCCTGACATTCATACCCACCTCCGTCACCCGAACTAATTAGATTGTTTTATAGGGTGACGAGTACATCAGAAAGTCCATAAATAGCGATAAGACAAAATCGGATTTCATCCCATCCTATGTCAGAAATAGGAATGATCTTATGTACCTAAGGCGGATTTCACAGAAGGTGCCTGCATTCAGAAACTGAGCATCCTGATCGGCATATCTGTCATCCTGATCCACCCCCGCCGTCAAAAACCTATACCGACGTCATCCTGGAATTTTCAAATTCAAAACATTGTGCCGGAAAGATAACACCGGGGGAAATCCTCCCGATCAAGCTTCTCCGAGCTAAACTGGGCAACAGCAGCAGAAACAGCCGGGCATCGACCACCACCTTCTGAATAATCTAACACCAACACTTTTACAAGGTCGAGAAACAACTACCAAATCCTTTATCCAACGCCACGCATCCGACCCGAAAGAGCAGTTACTTGATTCAAATGTTACAGAACCACTGGATGAGTTCTAATAACCACACTCCTTGGAAACCATATGCCCCGAGGATTTTTTACAACTAAACAACTCTACTGCCAGCATAAAATAATAATAGGAGCGAGGCCACCAATAGCAAAAAACTTCCCATTAAGGTTCCAGCTACTAAAACAGAGCTATACAGAAATACAACATCCACAAACAACTATAGCCACCATGAGCAAACATCATCGTCCAAACCAGGTTCCAGCTATGCGAACAATACCAGTTCTATAAACAACACAAGCCACCATTAACAAACCTCAATGCGTACCAGCTTGGTAGACCCGGAAAAATAGCCACTGGGAGCGACAAAAAAGTCCTCAAAGGTTCCAGCTAGTTGTATGAAGTGTATTACCAATAGCTCAGGTAAAGCCACTCAATGGGAGAAATTTGTCCATTTGGGTACCAGCTTCAGCCCCCATTTCGCATGTCAAAGAAGAGCCATGAAATGGTGCAGGAGTTCCCATCCGCGTCTGATCAATGCTTCTGGTAAGGCGAGTCATCAAATTCATAACCAGTTGTAGGGAAGACTGCAACTACCTTCATCACTATCACTTCTCTGCCTATGGATTCTTCTCACCACCAAAATGAAAAACATACCCGCTGAAACACACCAAATTTCAATAATCAATAAATATACACTCGTCATTACTCATTAACAATTAAATTCTGAAAGTTCCGGCAGTTTAGCGCTATCTGAGGCTGTTCTAGCGACGCTGCTCCAGTCCAGCGGTTCAAACTTCAAATTAACTGTTAATTCCTTCACGCTGCTTATGTGCCCCTATCCTGAATTGGATTATGCTCGTAGCTTGGATATATCAATTTTTTTGATTCTCGTCTGTTAGATTTAACTTTGTCAAAGCCCAGGGACCATTCGGCTCCATGATAGCAGTCCCTTACACTTCCACGTTTGGTGGTTGAATAACTGGTCCAATCTGTAGATTTCATTCACCCCTTAGCTTATTGGCGCTTCAAAACAAGGATATGGTTGATCGCGCACAATCTGCAGATTTCATTCACCCCTTTGCTTCTTGGTGCTACACAACAAGGATATTGTTGATCGCACACAAGATAGACTGTATGGCTAGTATGACTCCACGCACAATGGAAAACACCTTGAGATCAATGTGGGTATGGCTCCGCACACAATGTTTCAAATTTTCCCTTGATAGTAGGAATGTTTGAATTAAATTTTTAATAATGGAAGATCAAAAACTTTCAAAATACTCAAAATTTTGAAATTTAACTACTAAAACTTAGTTTTACAAAATTTCCTATCAAATTTTATTTTCTATAACTTTCCAACCCAATTTGAAAGCAAGCATGCCCTCCCTTAACCGGCAACCAGTCAAATTTATGAGTTGTTGGACGACGCATACTGTGTCATTTTTTTCATTCCCACCTACCAACCCGATCTGACAGGTATAGAAAATAGACTTTCAGAGTGTGGAGTACACAGATCTAGTGATCTCATGAATATGTGCATTTAAAATTATTTTTTATATATGATAACTGCCCAAATCTAAGGGACTTGAATATGTACATTTCAAAACAAACTTCATATTTGCGTTGTGATACGAGCCCTTTCTTCTCGGCTCGCGTGTGTTTTTTCACTCGTGAAACTTCAAAATTGCATATTTACCCGTAGAAAGTCCTTCAAAATATCAAATCAGGGGAGTTATAACTTATAAGGTGGGCTGGAAGAGAATTTAAATTTGAACAATGATGAGAAGGGATGGAACTTTACGCTAGTCACGAGTTTAAAATATATATATATATATATATATATATATATATATAAATCAGAGAAAGAAAAAGAGTTAAAGAAAAAATTTGTTAAAATATATAATTACTTCTGGCATGTAGAAGTTAGAAAAATAGTTAGGTGAATTCGTTGAGTTGAGTTATAGACAGATTTAGTGAGTGAGTTAGAGAGTGAGTTAAAAGCGAGTTGATCAAGTTCAGTTATGTGAGAGAGTGTGTGCATGTCATTTAGGTTAAATACCCATCACCCGGTTCATTGTATTCAGAGTTTCTGATTTAGAATGATTGAGATTAATTGAAGATCCGCAGCTCATTGTTTCATGTGAAATACTTGTGTTATTGTGTGATTGAATCCTCTAGTTATCCAACAAATTGGTATCAGATCTGAGAAATGATCAAAAGATCCGGCGAGCAGTGCCAGTGAAGAAGGCCAAAAGCAAAAGGCCGTAAAAAAATTTTTACCCAAAAAAGTCCACACGTTTGTTTTGGGAGGAAGGATCAGAAGATCCGTGGGCGAGCAGTGCTGAGGAAGAATTAGAAGATCTGTGGGCGAGCAATGCCAGTGAAGAAGGCCAAAAACAAAAAGCCATAAATTTAAAAAAATAAAAATAAAAAAATTTACCCACAAAAGTCTACATGTTTTCATTACAACACCTGCAGAGAGTCTACATCTTCTCCCAAAACAAACTACGATTTTCTAGAAATCAAGTTTAGATTGTAGTTTACCTTCATCAGGAATGCAGAACCGAGTTTAGCAAAATTTCCGGCCGACAGCCGTGAAGGGGAAGGAAAGTCAAAATACGTTTTTGAAGAGTCTGTGAGGTACTTCCATTCAAGTTTTATTTAAAGGAGCTTTGCAAAGTTTCTAAAAGACAAAAAGAGGAGAAATTTAAGGTTTTTCTCAGAGAATTTTTTTTTTTGAGGCAAGATGGCCACATCAAATTTTCAGCCACAACTTTCATCTTTCACCGGGAAAGATTATGATGTGTGGGATATTAAAATGGAGACTATGCTAAAAGCGCATGATGTATGGGATCATGTCAAGTTTGGATTTGCAGAACCTCAAGATGATGCAGAGGAACGAGCCCTCAGTAATGCAGAGAGGGAACAATGGAAGAAAGACAAGTAGAAGAATGCACAAGCGTTGCTTCTTATCCAGCAGGGAGTGGACCACGCAGTATTCCAGAAGATCATGATAACCTCTTCAGCAAAGGAAGCATGGGAAACTTTGGCGACAAACTATCAAGGTATGGCCAAAGTTAACATTGTTAAACTGCAGAATACTATGCGAGACTTTGAAATTCTGCAGATGAAGGAGACAGAGGACATTGATTCCTTCATGAATAGGGTCATGTCTGTCGTCAATCAGTTAAAAATCTATGGTGAAGATGTTAAAGATCGAACAGTGATTGAGAAGGTTCTTCGATCTTTGACTACCAAGTCTGATGTTGTGGTAGCAACCATAGAAGAAGCAAAGGACTTGGAAAAACTGATAGTTGATGAGTTGATGGGATCCCTTCTCTCGCATGAGGCGAGGATAGACAGAAATAAGGATTCCACTTTAGAAACTGCCTTCAAAAGTCAAGTTTATATTTCAAGAGGTCGAGGCAAAGGTCAATTGAGAGGCAGAGGACGAGGCAACAGTTATGATGGTCAGAAAGATGGCCGAGAAGAGCATGACCATCAAAGTGGAAGCAGCAACAGCAAAAGCTTTCATAACAATCAAAGGTCTGACAAATCAAAGGTAAAGTGCTATTACTGCAATAGATTTGGTCATTATGCTCGTGATTGTAGGAAGAAGATTGTTGATCAAGGCAATCAGAGAGCTAATGTTAGTACAGAGCATACTGACTCTATTTTTCTAGCATGCAACACCATGCATGCACCGTCTGATAAGGTCTGGCTATTAGACAGTGATTGTAGTAACCACATGACAGGCAACAAGAATATGGTTTCCAATTTGGATGCCTCAGTGAAGACGGAGGTAAAGCTGGGGACTGACAAGACTGTGGATGTAGATGGCAAAGGAGTGGTCAACATTATGACCAAGCAGGGGGAGCCAAAGAACATATCAGAGGTATATTATGTCCCTAGACTCAAACACAATTTGATTAGTGTTGGTCAATTGACGCAGAAAGGATACAAAGTTATCTTTCAGGGGCAACAATGTGTTATTTATGACAAATCCCCAAGCAAGGAGCTGATTGCAAAGGTGCAGATGACGAGGAATAAACTCTTTCCTCTAATTATGAACTACAATGATCAGGTTAGTTCTTTTACAACTTCATGTTCTGATGATTACTCGTTATGGCACTTTCGGTTTGGACACTTGCATTTTTCCGGTTTAAGATTGTTGCAGTAGAAACAGATGTTGAGAGGTTTACCTCCCATCAAATAACCTGCTAGCACTTGTGAGTGTTGCATCTTAGGAAAGAAACATCGTGAAAGTTTCCGAAAAGAGTTTCTTACAAAGCAAAGAAACCACTTGAATTGGTGCATACCGACCTGTGTGGACCTATGAGGACGCAGTCGATTGGTGGAAGTTGTTACTTCCTCACCTTTATTGATGACTATAGCAGGAAGACTTGGGTTTACTTTTTGAAGCATAAGTCTGAAACTTTTGCAAAGTTCAAAGAGTTCAAAGCCTTAGTGGAGAACCAAAGTGATTGACAGATCAAGGTATTTAGATCGGATCATGGTGGAGAATACGATTCGAAGGCATTCTATGAGTACTACAAACAACATGGAATCAAAAGACAGTTTACGACCAGATACACACCACAGCAGAATGGTGTCGCAGAGAGAAAGAACCAAACAATCATGAACATGACAAGGAGCATTTTGAAAGCAAGACACTTATCTAATGAGTATTGGGCAGAAGCAGTTGCATGTGCTGTTTATGTGATAAACAGATCTCCTACAAAGAGCGTGATGAACAGAGTTCTAGAAGAAGCATGGTCAAGTATGTCATACAGTGTATCTCATTTCAGAGTTTTTGGATGTGTAGCTTATGCACAGGTGCCTAAGAAAATAAGAGAAAAATTAGATGATGAAAGTGAAAAATGTATATTACTGGTTATAGTGAGCAGTCAAAAGCTTACAAATTGTATAACCTTATCACAAAGAAGACAATCATTAGCAGAGATGTTGTGTTCAAAGAACAAGAGTCATGGAATGGGACTGTAGACACACTAACCAATGCACAAACACCATTGATGGAAGAGGATGATGTAGAAGAAGAGGAGCAACAAGAACCAAGAGAGCAGACACCAAAGAGAGTCACACCAGCAAGGACTCCAAGATTTTCAGAGCAGCATGGATCTTCAAGCAGATCCACAGATTAGAATTCTCCAAGCAGCGAATGAGGTAATGAATCAAGTACTGGTAAGAAAAAGATGAGAAGTTTGAAAGATATTTATGATGATTTGAATTTTAGTTCAAATTTTGCATTGTTGGCATTCCAAACTTCTTCATTTGAAGAAGCAATCAGAGATGAAAATTGGGTGAAAGCCATGGATGAAGAGATGAATTCAATTGAAAAGAATGATACATGGGATTTGGTTGATTTACCAAACGATAAAAATCTCATTGGTGTGAAGTGGTTGCATAAGACTAAAGTGAATGAAAAAGGTGAGATTGACAGATTTAAAGTAAGACTTGTAGCAAAAGGATTCTCGCAGGAACCATGAATAGACTTTGGGGAAACATTTTCTCCAGTAGCCAGATTGGATATTGTAAGAGCAGTTCTAGCGACAGAAGCTCAGAACAAGTGGAAAGTATATTAGATGGATGTCAAATTGGCCTTCTTGAATGGAATTTTAGAAGAAAAAATTTATGTGCAACAACCTCCAGGTTATGAAGTTGAAGGAAAAGAGGATAAAGTTTACAGATTGAAGAAAGCACTCTATGGACTGAAGCAAGCACCTAGAGCATGGTATAGCAGAATCGAAAATTATATGATCAAGAATGGATTTTGCAGAAACAGCATTGAGCCTACCTTATACACAAAGGTAAATGAGCATGGACAGATTTTTATAGTTTGCTTATATGTTGATGATATGATTTTTACAGGTGATCTTGAGATAGATGAATTTAAAGCAGCCATGATGAAATAATTTGAGATGATAGATCTAGGTCTCATGAAATATTTTCTTGGCATTGAAGTTGAGCAATCTGAAAAATGAATTTTTATTTGCCAAAATAAGTATGCAAAAGATTTGTTGAAAAGATTCAGGATGGATAATTCCAAACCTGTACCTACACTAATTGCAATAGGTATAAAGTTAAGTAAGGATGATGAAAGAGCAGATGTCAATCCAAATCTATTCAAAATATTGGTTGGAAGCCTCATGTATCTCACAGCTACAAGACCAGATATTATGTAGGGAGTGAGTCTGATTTCCAGATTCATGGAGACTCCAAAAGACACACATTGGAGTGTTGGAAAAATAATTCTAAGATACATTGCAGGAACCAGAGATTATGGCATAATGTATGCAAGTACAGAAAAGAAAGAATTGATTGGATATACAGATAGTGATTTTGCAGGAAGTTTGGATGATCAAAAGAGCACATCCGATTATGTGTTCCATCTCGGTTTAGGTGAGATAGCATAGGCATCTAAGAAGCAGCCTATTGTGACACTATCATCAGTAGAAGCAGAATATGTAGCAACGACTTCAGCAACATGTCAAGAAGTATGGTTAAGAAGAGTATTGGATGGACTCAAGCAGCAACAACAAGGATCAATAGTGATATACTGTGAAAACACATCAGTGATTGCACTATCCAAGAATAGTGTGTTTCATCAAAAGAGCAAGCATATTGATACTAGATATCACTTTATTCGAGAACTTGTGAGCAATGGAGAAGTTCACTTGAAGCCTTGTAGAACGAGTGATCAATTGGTTGATATCTTTACAAAGCCATTAGCAGTAGATTTGTTTGAGTTTCACAAAAGAAACTTTGGAGTTGTAAGCCTAGCTCAGACATAGACCAGCAGACATGTTTGAGTTGTCATGAGTTATGTTTTAGTTTAGCAGTCGTAATTAAGGGGGAGTGTTAAAATATATAATTACTTCCTGCATGCAGAAGTTAGACAAATAGTTAGGTGAATTAGTTGAGTTGAGTTATAGAAAGATTTGGTGAGTGAGTTAGAGAGTGAGTTAAGCGAGTTGATCAAGTTCAGTTATGTGAGAGAGTGTGTGCATGTCATTTAGGTTAAATACCCATCACTGGGTTCATCGTATTCAGAGTTTATGATTTAGAATTATTGAGATTAATTGAAGAGCCGCAACTCATTGTTTCATGTGAAATACTTGTGTTATTGTGTGATTGAATCCTCTGGCTATCCAACAAATTTCAGACCGCTAATATTTTTTTGGGGGTTAAAATGATCAAAACTGCATTTGAGTTGCATAAACCATCCAACTGGTGTTTCAGATTTGAAATTTCTGCCCTTGTGATGAGTCATTTCTGAAGACGCAATTGCCTAGAGAACTGTTTTCAGACAACTATTAATAAAAACTGATTCTTATATTGATTGATTGGGTCATGGAGTGACCTTTGAGATTCTGCTCCAACAACTATTAATAAAAAAAAGATTACGGCCTTTACTTTCTGATAAAGTTAAGGAAGCCTACTTCCACACAACCGCACTATCGTCTTGAGAAGGAAAATAATCAAAATTTGAAGCCATTCTTGACACAGCTTGCAGTCCATTACAGTAGCGTACACGTAGATACTCCGTATGAGATTGAGAACGAGAGATCATATGGATTCTAATTAGAATATTGATTAGAGGTTTGAGTGGGTTTAATGGTTAAATACATATTTTTCTTTTAAAAGTTATATGTTCAAAATTAAAAAAATAAAATATGTATATTTTAATAAATTTAATAATAAAAATTTATTTTTATATTATTAAATTTATTTGTATAATAAAAAATTATTTTAAATAATAAAGATGACAATTTTAACGAAATATGTCTATAACCACACAATAAATGTGATCCCACTACCATGTTGGCTCAACCTCCAACAGTCAATAGCGCATCGTTGCAATGAAACGAAGCCTAGTCAATGACTGTGTCGTTTGATGCAAGCTCTTCGCAATTTTCTGCCAGTTCATTTTTTGCACCATTCGGTGCTGACGTCAGGTGGCACATTTATCCATGTGATAAACCTATCGCATTGTATTTTGTAATGTTTGCGTTTGTAAAGCCGCCGCAACATAATATTTTTATTTCGTATAGTTTTTAACTTAGGTTAGAATTTTATTTAATGTAATGGCCTATATTGTAAACACACACACACACACACACACATATATATATGTGTGTGTGTGTGTGTGTGTTTACAATAAAAAGATATAGATATGAAGTGTGAATGTAGTGAATAGACAGAGAGCGAAATAGAGTGCAGTGGAGCAGCAAGTGCAAAAAAATCAGAACAACAGTTTTGAAGATTGTAATAGTTGAGAGATTTGAATGAAAAAAAGAGATTTCACTCCACATTGTGTCTATCTTTTTTTATGCTCCATCTATAGTTTTATTTATGATTTCTATTTGTTAAAGAGGAAAAGAAATTCCTCACTTTGTGTTAAGGATTTATCAGAAAATCCGACATGGTATCAGAGCTAGTCCGGGCTCTCAGCAGTTGCTAAAGAAGCTGAAGGAAGAAGAAGATTGTTGAAGCATTCCACTAGCAGAGTGAAAGGTTTCAGCAAGTCAGGTATTTACACAGCAATGCCACTATTCATTTAAAAAAAATATATAGAGATCTGAAAAGAATTGTTAAGAGTCATAGTTTATCTCTCCAACAGTGAGAAAGTTTTATTTACGTTACACAGTCAAGCTTTCTAGTTTTTCACAGTAAAGAATGGCAGGAACTACCATAAGCACAAGTATGGGAAATACTCAGCTCCCACAGTTCAATGGGAAGAACTATGACTATTGAAAAATCACAATGAGAGCCCTGTTTGCATCTCAAGAATTATGGGAACTCGTTGAAGATGGATTTGAAGAACCAACTGATGCAAATGAGTATAATGCCTTAAACACAGGTAGAAAAGGATTTGATGAAGAGAATAAGAAGAAGGGCTCAAAAGCCCTCTTCTATCTCTATCAAGTTGTACATGAAAGTATATTTCTAAGAATTGCAGTAACAAATAAGTCTAAGGAGGCATGGGATACCCTCCAGACAGCCTATCAAGGTATGGAGAAAGTAAAGATAGCAAAGCTTCAAGTAATGAGAAGAGAGTTTGAAGTTATTTGCATGAAAGAGTCTCATAGCTTAGACTCATTCTTCACACATTTGACTGGGTTGGTTACCCAAATGAGATCTCATGGAGAGACAGTAGAAGAGAGAAAAATAGTGGAGAAAATATTAAGAAGTTTACCCTTAAGATTCAATGTGATGTTCACTACTATTGAAGAGACAAAGGATCTCTCAATATTTACAGTTGATGAGCTTCATGCATCTTTGATGACACATGAAGAAAGGTTGAACAGAATAGCAAACTCATCTTTAGATCATGCCTTCAAGACCCAAATGTCCTTTGGAAGAGGAAGAGGTCAAGGCAGATCAAAATACGGAGGAAGAGGCAGAGGTAGAAGCCAGAACAAAGGAGGAAGAAACAACCCTGTAAGTACAAGTGGAAGGGGCAGCAACCAAAGTCAGAATCAAAGCCAAGGCAATAGCCAACAAGGAGCACAAAATCAAGCACATGAAAAAAGGTATGATAAATCATAAGTCCAATGTCATTACTGTAAGAAGTATGGGCACTATGCCAATGAATGTAGAAAGAAAGAGAGTGATATGGGTAATACACCCAGTGCTAACTTTACTAAAGAAACGCGGAGTCAAGAAAAAATAATTTTAGCATGTAATATCGCTGAAGAGAAGAATGAAGATATATGGTTTTAAGATTCAGGATGTAGCAACCATATGACTTGAAACATCTCTATGTTTTCCATGTTGGTTGAAAATGTGAAGTCTCAAGTAACATTGGGAACAGATAGCAAAGTCTCTGTCATGGGGAAAGATAGAGTGAATTTTTTAACAAGAAAATGAGAAAGGAAATCCATATCAGATGTATACTATGTACCTAGTATGAAGTGTAACCTTCCGAGCATTGGTCATCTCATTCAAAAGGGCTACAATGTATTCTTTGAAGATGATGTATGTACCATCATGGATATACCACCAAGTAAGCAATGTATTGCAAAAGTGAAGATGACAAGAAACATAATGGTTCCTCTCAAAATGAGAATAGATTTGAAGAAAGGAGTTGCAATGGTAGTTGTGACACAAGAGACATTCCAAAAGGAAGCAAAGGATGAAAAATATCTATGGAATTTGAGATTTGGACATCTCAACTTTGAAGGCCTAAATTTGTTGCATAGAAAAGGTATGGTAAAGGGATTACCATTGATTGAAAACCCAGATAGCCTTTGTGAAGGTTGCATCTTGGGCAAACAACACAGAGAAATATTTTCATCAGGAAAGAGCATAAGGGAAAAAACACCCTTAGAGATAGTCCATTCATATTTGTGTGGACCAATACAAACACCATCTTTAGGAGGCAGTCATTATATGTTAACTTTTATTGATGATTATACAAGAAAAACATGGGTGTATTTCTTGAATATGAAGAGTGAAGTATTTGAGAAGCTTGGTCTCTTTAAAGCCCTTGTTGAGAATCAAAGTGGGCAGCATATAAATTTTTTGAGAACTGACAGAGGAGGGGAATATATCTCCAAATAATTTCTGCGTTTTTGTAGAGAAAATGGAATTTTCAAGCAATTTACAACAAGGTATACATCACAACAAAATGGAGTTGCAGAAAAGAAAAAAAAACAAAACCATCATGGATATGGTAAGAAGCATGCTGAAGGAAAAACATTTTCCAAATGAATATTGTGCTGAAGCTGTACATTCTGCAACATATGTTTTGAACAAATTCCCAATAAAGAGTGTGATGAACAGAGTTCTAGAAGAAACATAGAGTGGCATAAAACAATTTGTCACCCACATGAGAGTATTTGGATGTGTGGCTTATGGACATATTCTAGATCAACTAAGGAAGAAGTTGGATAGTAAGGAGGAGAAGTGCATATTTGTTGGATACAGTGATGAATCAAAAGCATAAAAATCATATAACCCATCCACCAATAATTTTATTGTAAGCAGATATGTACAATTCATTGAAGAAGAAGCTTGGGATGGAAGCATTGAAAAAATAGTGAATGTAAAAACTTGTTTGCCTCAAGAAGATGACGAGGAAGAAATGGAAGGAAGAAATCCCTCATTAGCAGCACTACCTCTACCAACACAAGCACATCAAGGAACACCTCAAACAGGTATGAAAACACCCTTGAAAAGTGATGAAAGTGCTTCTCCAAGCACAACACAAGGAGCAGATTTGAGTGCTTCTACAAGCACAAGTACAGAAAGTGAAAAAAGAACCAAATTTAGAAGCTTGAATGAAATCTATGAGAAAGAAGCAACCAATAAAGGTATGAACCCTTTGTTTGCATTGTATTTTCATATAGAATATTCTATTCATTTTGAAGAAGCAGTAAAAGATAAGAAATGAATAGATGCTATGGATGAAGAGATTAATGCAATAGAGAAGAACAAGACATGGGAATTAGTTGATCTCCCAAAAGGTAAGGAAGTGATTAGAGTAAAATGGGTCTATAAGACCAAGAGTAATGCTAAAGGAAAGATTGAAATGCATAAGGCCAGAATTGCTGTCAAAGGCTACAAGCAGCAACAAGGAAAAGATTATGAAGAAAATTTTTCACGAGTTGCAAGAATGGAAACAATGAGAGCAGTGTTGTCTATTGCAGCACAACATAAGTGGAAAGTTTACCAAATGGATGTGAAATCAGCATTCCTAAATGGAGTATTGATGGAAGAGGTTTATGTTGAACAACCTCTGGGCTATGATAAGGAAGGCCAAGAGCACAAAGTATGCAAGTTGAAGAAAGCTCTGTATGGACTGAAATAAGCACCAAGAGCATGGTATAGTATAATAGATGCATATCTATTGGAAAATGGGTTTCAAAAATGTGAAGGAGAACCCACATTATACATCAAAGAAAAGGATAGTAAGATGCTCATTGTTTTTTTATATGTTGATGATGTGATATTCATAGGTAATGATGCTTACCTCATTGAAAATTTTAAGACAATCATTAAAGAAGAATTTGAGATGACTAATATGAGATTGTTGAGATACTTCTTATGAATAGAAGTAGAGAAAAATGAAAACCAATTTTTTATTTCTCAATTAAAATATGTGAAAGAATTTTTGGAAAGATGTAATGCAGGATTGCAAGGTAGTAATAACTCCTACATTGATGGGATTGAAACTAAGCAAAGAATACAACAACAAGGATGTAGATCCAAGTTTATATAAGTGCATAGTTGGCAGCCTTAAGTATTTGACTACAACTAAGCTTGATACTATGCATGTTGTAAGTTTAATTTCCAGATTCATGGAAAAGCCAAAAGAAACACATTGGCAAGCAACAAAAAAAATTCTAAGGTTTGTGAAAGAAACAAAGGGGTATGGTGTTTTATACACCTCTTCAGAAGTTTTGAGTTAATTGGATATACTGACAGTGATTGGGCTGGAAGTATAGATGACAAGAAAAATACCTCTGGATATGTTTTTCATTTAGGATCAGGAGCCATCTCATGGGTTTCTAAGAAACAACCAATTGTGTCTTTATCAATAGCAGAGGCAGAGTATGTGGCAGCTATAACAACAACATGTCAAGCAGTATGGATGAGAAGAATGTTAAGAGATTTGTGCCATGAACAAGTAAAAGGTACAACAATTTATTGTGATAATAGCTCAACAATAGCTTTATCCAAAAATTCAGTGTTTCATAAAAGAACAAAACACATTGATGCAAAGTATCATTATATCAGAGAATTGGTGAACAATGGAGAAGTTTTTCTGAAGAACTGCAGAACAGAAGAACAGTTTGCAGATATTTTGAAAAAACCATTGGGAAAGAAAAGTTTTAATTATCTCAAAAAATGTCTGGGAATGCAAGATAGCAGTAGTTGTGATTAAGGGGGAGTGTTGGAAATTACTCCCAACTGCAATATGAATCAACATGAAAGTAACATCAATTTTGTTAAAGGACGGCAGCAGAAGCAATTTTTTTTTGGTTTGGCACTCAACCTGTGCATTCAATTTTTGGGTTTAAAACTACCTGCAACAACCGCACTACTGCAACCTTCTTGATTCACAAAATCGTGGTTTGACCCATGCAAACCTCGCTATAAACCCTTGCACCAACCGCATTGATTTACCACACCATTTTTTGAATCCAAAACCCCACGTCAACGTTTGTGGACCCCGCCAGTCCACGTCATCTGCCCGTTGACCAATTGGCACTTATCGTATGCCTCCGTGCCTACGTCACCTGCCCTCCGAACCCACGCGATAAATGTGACCCCACCACCATGCCAGCGCAACCTCCGACATCCAATAGTGCATCGTCGCAATGAAACAAAGCCTAGTCATTGGGCGTGTCATTTGATGTGAAAGCCCTTTCCAATCCCAGTTCATTTTTTCGCACCATCTGGTGTTGACGTCAGGTGGCACATTTTTCCATGCGATAAACCTATCGCATTGTACAAATTCGTAATTTTTTGCATTTGTAAAGCTGTTGCGACATAATGTTTTTATTTCTTATAGTTTTTAACTTAGGTTATAATTTTATTTAATGTAATGGCTACGTCCTATATATATATATATATATGTTTACAATACAAAGATATAGGTATGCAGTGTGAGTGTAGTGAATAGACAGAGAGTGAAATAGAGTGCAGTGGAGCAACATCTGCAGAAAAACCAGAACAACAGTTCTGAAGATTGTAATAGTTGAGAGATTTGAATGAAAAAAAAAAATTTTCACTCCACATTGTGTTTATCCTTTTTTATGCTCCATCTGCAGTTTTATTTATGATTTCTCTGTGTTAAAGAGGAAAAGAAATTCCTCACTGTGCATTAAGGATTTATCAGAAAATCCGACACCCAACAGTCCAAGCTCCCTCAACATTTTCTGGCAAATTCCTTAGTACGCTCTGATCGGTTCTTCGGAGGTGTTCATGTATGTGGTTTAGCTTGAATTTTTCAATAGTCAGGCCCCTGATGCACTTCGAAGCCTTTGAAGTGCGCTGTGTGTGACCTCAATTTTGTTTGGGAATTATGTGAGCAGTTTGTTGGTGACAGTGGTAATGTATGTGACAAAGAAAGAATATAGACCAGGTTGGATACCTGGAAATCTGAACAAGGGGCACATGGATCACTTCTACTTGTTATTAGCAGCCCTTACATCAATTAACTTCATTGCCTATATTTTCTGCTCCAGAACCTATACCAACATTGCATTTTATAAAGAATCTACTGAAGACGAAGAACTTGCTCAGATCAAATAAGTCTTTTCCTCCTTCCTTTCCAAGGTTTTGTGTATAAATGCAAGAGCTCACTATTGTATAGTGGATGTATAAACTACAACAAGCACCTTCAAATTTTCAATTGTAAGCTAAAAATATTCGAAGAACTGGCCGGAAAGGTGTGGAACAGAGAGAGGTCCCAATCGTTATTGAAATCGAAGAAGGGTAAAATAAAAGAGAGCCATTGCTGATAGAATCTAAGGTACAAGAGTTGAAGATGACACTGCTACACCCTCTTCATGCACTGTAAATTGGATTCTAATAGTCAAAGATTTTTAAGAATAAATTAATTTGTTCTGAAGTTTGGTGCATTTAAATAATTGTTCTCAGGCTACCATGGATTCAACTGCCAACTACAAGTTCACACAGATTCTATATTATATGATAATGAAATTTGGGCTTAAACTTGATTCAACTGCTGACTACAAGTTCATTAAGCTTATATTCAAGAGTATTTAAATAAATCAGGCTTTTCTCCCTTGAAGTTCAAAAAGACAAAGCCCTTATCTATCCCTTTATTTTTAATCATCTAAAATGTTAAATATTTTTAGTATTCTACGACTCATAACAAAATAATTTGACCATCTTCTGTGGTTGAAAGTAAACACTTTTTAACCAAAGCCGTTTAAAAACTTTTTAAACAAAGTAGTTTTTTAAAAGGCGTTATCTACCGAAGCTACAATAATTTTTGTTATTGGAGTGTAATTTTTTTTTACAGAATTTTTTCAAAAAGATTTTTTGTGTCGGAAATACTCCCAACTATTTCTATGAATAAAGTGGAAGCAACCCACACTTCATTGAATTTTTGTGCAGGGAAGGACGAAGCTCAGGTTTCAAATCTGAAGGCGTTTCATGCAAAATCAAAGAACAAAGTACTCGAGCCACACTCTGCGTTTAAATCTTTACCCACCACCGTTGACTTACCTCTTTCCCACACATTTCATCCCACAAGATTTAAGTGTTACCTCTTAAGCCTTTCGCCAAATGTCAAGTTTCCGTCGATGCGATATCGACGGGACCCACCAACCGTTGCCGCATTACCAAACCCACATAAACCTTTGTATTCCGCTTTATACCTTACTTTTTTCTTTTTGCACTCCCTTCCACATAACCGCCCCCATACCGCACTTTGCAAATTTTAAGTTTTAGCCTTTAAGCCCCACACCAAAACCTTGTGATGTTGCAAAGCGACATCCTCATCGCACATTACAAAACTTAGATTTCTCATTTCACATGTTTTACCACTTAGCTTTTAACGCGCCCGCACTTTGCAGTTTTTGTGTTTTACCTTTTTGACCGCCCGTGACTTTGCACTTCGCACATCTTATGACTTACCTTTAGCGCCAGCAAGTTATGTTATTTATGTTGTGATGCAATCGCAATCACATGTCGTAAGCTCAGGAGAGTAGCACTTGCAAATTAAATCTTTTAAGTTACGATGCGATCGTAATCGTATATCACAAAGTTTAATGGATAGCTCTCGCAAGGTAAAAGATTTATGTTGCGATCGTGCCATTGCAAATTGCAATCAAAAGGATTTAAGGCTTTCCCATAAGTTCCAGTTAAAAGTTAAGATCGCCGATTTGCGATTTGCGATGGAGGCACAAATGCAATGTGGTTTCGCAGTCGAAAAGTATAATATTTCAAGTCCGGGTTTATGAGTTTTTGTGCACTATGTCGAGTATAAACAACAGATCAAAGCCAAAGGACATTTGGTTTTTATACATCCATTCCTATATTGAATTACATTAAATATTCAGGCTCGACCATTTTGTATGAAAATGAATGTAATTTCTCTTGTTTAGAGAGATGAATGAATAGAGAAGAGTTGAATAAATGAAAAAGAATTCCTCTCCTGTTTTCACTCTGTCTATCTGTGTGTAAATTGTTTATTTTTGCGTATCTACATTCTCTGTGTTTTGGGGGAAACACCTTCATTTTTTTTGTTTCCAATTTCCAACATGGTATCGGAGTAGGTCTAGTCTCTCAGTGAAAGAAAGAGCTCAACCTTTACTGAAGAAGCTGAAAGGTTATTTTAGAAGCGGATTCTCGAGCAGTGAGAAGGTTTTTTTTACATAGTCAAGATGGAAGCATCAGGCACAAGCATGACTAATCCCAAACTACCAAAGTTCAATGGGAAGAATTATGATTATTGGTCCATTACAATTGAGGCCTTGTTTTCTTTAGAAGATATTTGGGAGCTGGTGGAAATGGTTTCCAAGAAACAGCAGATGCAACAACATATAATGCTTTGACACAAGCATAAAGAGATTTGTTGAGAGATAATAAGAAGAAGGATTCCAAAGCCCTCTTCTATATCTTCCAAGAAGTACATTAGAGTATTTTCCAAGGGTTGCAGTAGCAACAAAGTCCAAAGAGGCATGGGATACCCTATAGATAGCCTATCAAGGCATGGCAAAGGTGAAGACAACAAAACTTCAAATGCTAAGAAGATATTTTAAAACTCTTTGTATGAAAGAGTCGGATAATATAGACTCATTCTTTACACATGTGATTGGGTTGGTTACCCAAATTAGGTCTCATGGATAGACACTTGAAGAAATGAGAATAGCTAAGAAAATCTTAAGAATTCTACCATCAAGGTTTGATGCCATAGTAGTGGCCATAGAAGAGACAAAGGATCTCTCATAGTTTTTAGTGGATGAGCTTCATGCATCACTGATGTCTCATGAGAATAGACTAAACAAAGCAAAAAACTCCTCATTGGAGCATGCATTGAAGACACAAATGTCTTTTGGTCAAGGTAGAGGTCAAGGAATATCAAACTGCCAAGGAAGAGGAAGAAGCCCACACAGAGGTGGAAGAAGCAACCATGCAAGCACAAGTGGAAGGGGAAGCAATCAGAATCCAAGCCAAGGCTCAAGCCAAAATCAAGCACAAGGATAGAGGTATGATAAATCTCATGTCCAATGTCATTATTACAAAAAGTATGGTCATTATGCAAATGAATGTAGAAAGAAGCAAAATGACATCAATAGTAAACCTAGTGTAAATTTTACAAAAGAAAATCAGAGCCATGGTAGTGTGATTTTAGCTTCTAATATTGCACAAGAAAAACAAGAAGATGTATGGTTCTTAGATTCAGGATGTAGTAACCATATGACTGGAAACATAGCAATGTTTTCCTATTTATATGAAATTGTAAAATATGAAGTGAAAACGGGGACTGATAGCAAGGTATCTATCATGGGGAAAGGAATAGTAAACATACTGACAAAGAAGGGAGAGAAGAAGTTAATGCCAGATATCTATTATGTCCCTGGCCTGAAATGTAACCTTCTAAGCCTTGGACAACTCATGCAAAAGGGCTACAATGTATTCTTTAAAGATGATGTGTGCACAATCATGGATAAACCTCCAAGTAGACAACTCATTTAAAAAGTGCATATGACAAGCAATAGAATGTTTCCTCTCAAGATCAGAAAATACTTGAAGGAAGGAGGTGTTGTAGTGGCTATCACAAAATAAATATTTCAAGAAGAAGTGAAAGATGAGAACTGGTTATGGCATTTGAAATTTGGACATCTCGATTTCGGAGGTTTCAACTTTTTGTATAGAAAATGCACGGTAAAGGGATTACCACTCATAGAGAAACCAGACAACATACGTGAAGGTTGTATCTTGGGAAAACAACACAGAGAATAATTTCCAGCAGGAAAGATTATAAGGGCAAAGGCACCTTTGGAGATTGTCCACTCAGATTTATGTGGACCAATGAAAACACCATCATTAGCTGGAAATAACTATATGTTGACATTATAGATGATTACACAAGGAAGACATGGGTCTATTTTCTAAAACAGAAAAGTGAAGTGTTTGAACAGCTCTACCACTTCAAAGCTCTTATTGAAAAACAAAGTGGACACTACATAAAAGTATCGAGAACTGACAGAGGTGGAGAATATATCTCCAAAGACTTCCTACGTTTCTGTAGGGAGCATGGAATACACAAGTAATTTACCACAAGGTATACACCTCAACAAAATGGTGTAGCAAAAAGAAAGCATAGAACCATCATGGACATCATAAGAATTATGTTGAAGGCAAAGAATTTTCCAAATGAGTATTGGGCAGAATTTGTCTCTTGTGCAGCCTATATCTTAAATAGATGTCCAACCAAAAGTGTTATGAACATAGTTCCAGAAGAATCATGGAGTGGAATAAAGAAATTTGTCACTCAAATGAGAGTGTTTGGATGTGTGTAATATACACATGTCCTGGATTAGTTAAGGAGGAAGTTGGAAAACAAGGGGGAGAAATGTATATTTCTTGGGTACGTTGAAGAATCCAAGGCTTACAAGCTCTATAATCCATCAACCAAGAAAGTAATCATCAGCAAAGATGTTCAGTTCATAGAAGAAGAAGCTTGGGATGGAAGTTTAGAGAAAACAGTGAATTTGAAGACAAAGAGGAATTGATTGCACAAAGTAATTCTTGAACGATGGCTCCTCCTCCACCTACACAAGCTCAACAAAGCACACCACAAGAAAGCAATAGAATAACATTCAAAAAACAAGGAAGTGATTCTCCAAGTACACCACAGGGATCAACGACTCACTCGAGTTCAAGTGAAAATCCAAGCACATCTTTAGCAAATACAAGAAGACCAAGATTCAGAAATTTAAGTGAAATTTATGAGCAAGAAGAAGTTGATAATAATGCTGATATGAATTCCTTATTTTCATTGTTCTTTCATGTTGATGATCCAATCTATTTTCAAGATTCAGTAAAAGAAGAGAAATGTATTGAAGCAATGAATGAAGAGATAAGAGCAATATAAAAGAATGAAACATGGGAGTTACTAGACCTCCCACAAGGAAAAGAAGTCATTAGAGTGAAATGGGTCTATAAGACCAAGAGAAAAATTGAAGGAAAGATAGAAAGGCACAAAGCAAGGCCAATTCTCAAAGGCTACAAGCAGCAAAAAGGAAGAGAATATGAAGAAACCTTTACACCAGTTGCAAGGATGGAGACAGTGCGGACAATGTTGTTTATAACAACACAACAAAAATGGAAAGTTTATCAAATAGATGTGAAGTCAGCATTCTTGAATGGAGTGTTGAAAGAGGTGTATGTTGGACAAACTCCTGGCTATTAAATAGAAGGACAAGAACAGAAGGTGTGTAAGTTGCGGAAAGATCTCTATGGGCTGAAGCAAGCACCACGAGCATGGTACAACACGATTGATGCTTACCTGGTGGACAATGGGTTTGACAAGTCTGACGGTAAACCCACACTCTACATCAAAGAAAATGACGGTAAGATCCTTATTTTTGTTTTATATGTAGATGATTTGATTTTTACAGGTAATGATGTTTCTCTCATTGCTGATTTCAAAGCAGTCATGAACAGTGAGTTTGAAATGATTGACTTGGGTTTGTTAAGATTTTTTTGGGCACAGAAGTAAAGCAAACATAAAAGGGAATTTTTATCTCCCAAGAAAAGTATGTTTTAAAGAGGTTCAAAATGCAGAACAACAAGACATCATCAACTCCAAATGGCATGGGGTTGAAGTTAAGCAAGGAAGATTGCAACAAGAATGTCAATTTGACATTGTATAAAAGCATGGTTGGCAAACTAATGTATTTGACCGCAACTAGGCCTAATATAATGTATGCAGTAAGTTTGATATCCAAATTCATGGAGACACCTAAGGAGACACATTGGCAAGAAGCCAAGAGAATATTGAGGTATGTAAATGGAACAAAGGAGTATGATGTTCTATACTCAAAAACTGATGATTTTAAGCTGATTGGTTACACTGACAGTTATTGAGTTGGAAGTGTTGATGACAAAAAGAGCACATCAAGGTATGTTTTTCATTTGGGATCGGGAGCCATTTCATGGGCTTCCAAGAAGCATCCAATAGTTTCATTATCAACAACAGAAGCTAAATATGTAGCAACAATAGTAGTAGCATGCCAAGCAGTTTGGATGAGAATGATGCTAAGAGATTTATGTCATGAACAAGACAAAGGAACCACAATTTTTTGTGATAACAACTCAGAAATTGCATTGTCAAAGAATTCTTTTTTCCACAAGAGAACAAAGCATATTGATGCCAAATACCATTTCATAAGGGAATTAGTTAACAATGGTGAAACTGTTTTGTAGGATTGCAAGTCAGAGGAACAGTTTGTAGATATCCTCACAAAGCCATTGGGACAAAAAAGTTTTGTTTATCTCAGAAAGTGTCTGGAAATGATTGATGGTCGCAGTTGTGATTACGAGGGAGTGTTGGAAATGCTCTCAACCACCGCTATGAATAAAGTGGCAACAACCCACACTTCATTGAATTTTTGTGCAGGGAAGGATGAAGCCCAGGTTTCAAATCTGGAGGCGTTTCACGCAAAATCAAAGAACAGAGTATCCAAGCCACACTCTGCATTTAAATCTTTACCCACCGTCATTGACTTACTTCTTGCCCGCACATCGCAGCCTGCAAGATTTAAGTCTTACCTCTTAAGCATTTCGTCAAATGTTAAGTTTCCGCCGATGCGATATAGGCAGGACCCACCAATCATTTCCGCATTACCAAACCTGCAAAAACCTTTGTATTTCACTTTATTCCTTACCTTTTTATTTTCGCACTCCTTGCCGCTTAATCGCCTGCATACAACACTTCACAACTTTTAAGTTTTAGCTTTTAAGCCCCGCACTGAAACCTTGCAATGTTGCGATGCAACATCATCATCGCACATCGCAAAACTTAGATTTTGCATTTCTCATGTTTGACCACTCACCTTTTAGCGCGCCTCACACTTCACACTTTTTCTGTTTTACCTTTTTGACCTCCTGCAACTTCACACGTCGCACATATTACGACTTACCTTTAGCACCCGCAAGTTATGTTATTTATGTTGTGATGTGATTGCAATCGCACGTCGCAAGCTCATGAGGGTAGCAACTGCAAAGTAAATATTTTACGTGACGATGCGATCATAATCGCATATCACAAAGTTTAATGGATAGTTCCTGCAAGGTAAAATATTTATATTGCGATGTGATCGTGCCATCGCACATCGCAATCGCAAGGATTTCAGGTTTTTCCGTAAGCGACAGTTAAAAGTTAAGATCATCGATTTGCGATTTGCGATGGAGGCGCGGATGTGATGTGGTTTCGCAGCCGAAACCTATAATATTTAAAATTAGGGTTTATGTGTTTTTGTACGCTGTGTCATGTATAAACAACAAATCATAGCCGAAGGAAATTTGGTTGTTATACGTCCATTCCTGTATTGAATTACATTAAATCTTCAGGCTCGACCAGTTTGTATGAAAAGGAATGTAATTTCTTTTGTTTAGATAGATGAATGAATAAAGAAGAGTTGAATAAATGTAAAATAATTCCTCTCCTACTTTCACTTTGTCTGTCTGTGTGTAAATTGTTTATTTATGCATATCTGCATTTTGTGTGTTGTGAGGGAAACACATCCCTCTATTTGTCTTATTTCCAAATTCCAATAGTTTGTTAAAGTGTTTTAAAATTGTATTGTTGAAATTTGATGAACTCTTGTCAAAAATGTTATTTCTTCTATAAATTAGAATGAATATATATATACACATATATACACGATGTGAAAATTTTCATTGTTTAAATTACATTTTTGAATAATAAATTTAATATCTTAAAAATATCTTTAAAAACTTAAATAATGTAATCTACACAAATTAAACTCCAATTCTAATAAATAATTGCTAATTGCTATATTTTAGAAAAAAAAACAAAAAAATGCTAGTGTCAAATTTTATTTTAAGTTCTACCTCTTAAACTTGTTTTTCCAACATTTATTGCATTATTCAACATACAATTTTTTTTATTTTCTCAAGAGCTACTTTTTGCGAGAGATCTTTATCTCCAATATTTTATGTTTTCCATACTATTCTTTTTTTCTAATTTTCCATTAGAATTTTTGTAATTACAATTTTGATATTGTAACACCCACGGACTTCTCATTATCGTTGTACTTTTACTTCTATTTTTTTATCGTCTATGTTGAGTAATCATGAACCATATTCTGATGAATTGTGAATATTTTGGAAAAATGCACTCTATGCAATACTTTAACCCACATAAAGTTTATACAATTGCCAAGAAATTCTCTCTCCCTCCCTAAAGAAATTTTTTAGTGGCAAGGATCTGAGACTCGACCAGAAAAAGAGGAGAGACATGGCAGATTAATGTTTGGTAAATTCCTTAGCTAGTAAGAACATCAATGGAAGCCCTAGGCCTATTGAATGTTGAAAGTTCCATGCTGGACCTAGAGCACTGATGTCTGAGAATATAATCAGTAAAGCTTACTTTCTACGTTGTTGATCTGAAAGTGAACAAGCACAAGGGAGATTGGAAGCAAGGCTGGGTGGTGCGGGCTTTTTGCCAAAATAATTTCCAAAGCAACTGAACCTAAAGAAGATAAGTAGTCTAGTGGAATTGTGTTGAGTAAATCCTTGTTTTATTTACATTTGTGTTAAATGTATATTAACCCTGTGTTAAATTAGAATGTCACTAAGAAAATGGAAAATTTCCAAAGCAGATAAATGTTGTGAGTTCATAATAAAGTGACTTTGTGTTAACAAACCCAGGCTTTTGAGAAAATGAATTTAAATATTGAATGATAACCCTAGTGGTAGCCTAATGTGTTGTGGTTATTGCAATACTGAGATACTTTTTATTCGATGTTGTTACTCTACATAGAACAAAAGAAATGAAACCTGAAAGAAATTTCTTTGAAGTAAATATATCTATAACCATTAGCATTCATAGGGAAATCACCATCTCATAGTATTGGTGAAATAATATTAGTTATGTATGCTAAATATTATAATCTATGAAATAGTTATGACATGAGAGATCAACATAGTTTCAAGACAGCTCTGGTAAAGAGGTCAACAATAAGAAAGATCATGTATGAAAGTATACAAGATGATAAACAAGATGATGAAAGAACCAAATATGCTAATATGACAACCATATTTTGAAAAGATCAACATACAGTGCATGCATGCACATAATAGGGAAAGAACCATTCATTTTATACAACCTCAGTGATTACACACATACTATCCATGTAAATTCAATATTTTATGTAGAGACTAACCTAGGTAACAGACATAGCAGGACAAAAAGAATTATTTAAGATGGATTCCATAGGACCTTGAGGAATAAAGAAATTAAAATGACAATAATTTCTTTAAATTCATAAAAACATCGTAAAAACCCTGGCTGGTGTTGTCGTAAGAAAATTACTTCGAGGTAAGAACTTTTAAGTTATGACACAAGCAAATATAGCATACAAAATATGATTAGGTCTTATTATAACAATAATTTAAACCAGAGGGATAAACTCCATCCATGTTGGAAAATTCCTCTGATCATTGTCAAGAACATACACACAAAACAGAGAAACAATATATGCGGAAATAACAATTACACATAGACAGACATAGCGAGAAACACAAGAGATGAATTATTTTTCATTTATTCAACTTTTCTCTTTGAAACATATGAAAATTACAATCCTTTAATAGAAAATTGGTCGGATCCTGTAAGTTAATGCAATTCAACGCTAGACGGGACATAAATCCACAAAATTGTCCTTCTGCAGCGAAAGCCCGATTCTTCAGTTTCTACATGAAACTGTGTACAAAACACAAAACACCGGACTTGAATTTTTTTGGGTTTCAGATTCGAAACCACATTACATCCGTGTCTCCATCGCAAATCACATTTCGGCGATTATAACTTTTAGCTGGCGCATACGGGAAAACCTTAAATCCTTGTGATTCCGATGTACGATGGCATGCTCACATCGCAACTTAAATAATTTACTTTGCGGGCGCTATCCTCCTAAGCTTGCGGTATGCGATATGCGATTGCATCACATCGAAACTTGAATAATTTGTAAAGTACTTGTGCACTAAACTCTTGAGCTTGAAACGCGCGATTTATGGGTGCATCGCATCACAAATAAAATACCTTGCGGGGTGCTAAAGGTAAATCCTAAAAAGTGCGAAGTGCAAAACTACAGGTGACTTAAAAGGTAAAACATAAAATGTGCAAAGTGCGAGCACGCTAAAAGGAAAGTTGTGTGAAATGCAATATTTATGATTTGCGATGTGCAATGACGATGTCCCATCACAACATCGCAAGGTTTCGGTGTGGGGTTTAAAAGTTAAAACTTAAATCATGCGAAGTGCGGTATGCAGGCAGTTAAATAGCGGGAAGTGTGAAATGGAGGAAAGGTAAGGAAAAGCAAAAATGCAAAGGTTTGTGTGCGGTTTGGTAATGTGGCAAAGGTATGATGGGTCCCACCAATATCGCATCGGCGGAAACTTAAATTTTGGCGAAGGCTTAAGAGGTATCACTTAAAATTTGCGGGTTGCGAACTGTGGGAAAAAGGTAAGTCAACAACAGGAAGGAGAATTAAACGCAGAGTAAGGCTGGGTACTTTGTTTTCTAATTTTTTGCATGAAGTGCCTGCGGATTTGAAAACTTGGGCTTCATCCTTCCCTGCACAAAAATTCAATGTAAGTGTGGTTTCTACAAGTATTTATTCATGGCGGTGGTTGGGAGTCTTTCCAACACTCCCCCTTAATCACAACTACCGCCATCAATCATTCCCAAACACTTTCTCAGATAAAAAAAACTTTTTTTTCCCAATGGCTTTGTGAGGATATCTGCAAATTGTTCCTCTGACCTACAATGTTGCAACAAAATTTCACCATTGTTAACTAATTCCCTTATGAAATGGTATTTGGCATCAATACTCTTTGTTCTCTTGTGGAAAACATAATTAATTGACAATGCAATTGTTGAGTTGTTATCATAGAAAATTGTAGTTCCTTTGTCTTATTCATGACATAAATCCCTCAACATCCTTCTCATCCAAATTGCTTGACATGTTTTTGTTGTTGCTACTACATATTCAAATTTTGTTGTTGATAATGAAACTATTGGCTGCTTCTTGGAAGCCCATGAAATGGCTCCCAATCCCCAATGAAAAACATACCATGATGTGCTCTTTCTATCATCAACACTTCCAGCTCAATCATTGTCCGTGTAACCAATCATCTTAAAATCATCAGTTTCTGAGTATATAACACCATGCTCCTTTGTTCCATTTACATACCTCAATATTCTCTTGGATCCTTTCCAATGTGTCTCCTTGGATGTCTCCATGAATCTGGATATCAAACTTAGTACATACATTATATCAGGACTAGCTGCAGCCAAATACATTAGACTTCCAACCATGATTTTGTACAATGTTGGATTAACATTCTTGCTGCTATCTTCCTTCCTTAACTTCAACCCCATGACAGTTGGAGTTGATGATGGCTTGATTTTCTACATATTTAACCTTTTTAAAGCTTATGCAACATATTTTGTTTGGGAGATAAAAATTCCATTTTCTTTTTGCTTTACTTCTATGCCCAAAAAATATCTTAACAAACCCAAGTCATTCATTTCAAACTCAATTTTCATGACTTCTTTGAAATCAGCAATGAGAGAAAGATCATTGCATGTAAAATTCAAATCATCTACATACAAAACAAAAATAAGGATCTTACCGTCATTTTCTTTGATGTAGAGTGTGGGTTCACCATCACACTTGTCAAACCCATTGTCTATCAGGTAAGCATCAATCTTGTTGTGCCATGCTCGTGGTGTTTGCTTTAGGCCATAAAGACCTTTCCGCAACTTACACACCTTGTGTTCTTGGCCTTATATCTCATAGCCAGGAGGTTGTTCAACATACACCTCCTCTTTCAACACTCCATTCAAGAATATTGACTTCACATCCATTTGATAAACTTTCCATTTTTTTTGTGCTGCTATAGACAACACTGTCTGCACTATCTCCATCCTTGCAACTGGTGCAAAGGTTTCCTCATAGTCCCTTCCTTGTTGCTTCTTGTAGCCTTTGAAAACTAGCCTTACTTTGGGCCTTTCTATCTTGCCTTCAATGTTTCTCTTTGTCTTATAGACCCATTTCACTCCAATAACTTATTTTCCTTGTGGGAGATTCACTAACTCCCATGTGTCATTCCTTTTTATTGCTCCTATTTCTTCATTCATTGCTTCAATACATTTCTCTTCTTTGACTGCATCTTGAAAATGGATAGGGTCATCAACATGACAAATAATACAAATAAAGAATTCAGACCAGCACTATTATCAACTTCTTCTTGCTCACAAATTTCACTTAATTTCTGAATCTTGGTCTTCTTGTATTTGCTGAAGATGTGCTTGGAGTTGCACTCGAACTCAAGGGAGTTGTTGATCCCTGTGGTGTGCTTGGAGAAGCACTTCCTTGGTTTCTCAATGCTATTATATTGCTTTCTTGTGGTGTGCTTTGTTGAGCTTGTGTAGGTGGAGGAGGAGCCACCATTGAGGAGTTACTTTTTGTAGTCCATACCTCTTTCTCTTCATGAGACATACATGTCTTCACATTTATTGTCTTCTCTTAACTTCCATCCCAAGCTTCTTCTTCTATGAATTGAACATCTCTGCTGAAGATTACTTTCTTGGTTTATGGATTATAGATTTTGTAAGCCTTGGATTCATCATTGTATCCAAGAAATCTACATTTCTCCCCCTTTCTATCCAAATTATTCCTTGATGGAAATATGATGCAGAGTGTTGTCCTTGATGGCAACCCACTGAATGAAGATGAAGACATGAGATTGTTGGCATGTGTTTTCCTTGATGGCAATACATCTGATGAAGTTATTCTTGACTTGATGGGCTTGGTAAATGATGTAAATCTGATGTGATATGATGCTTGTTGATATTATGATGATGAGTGTTGTCCCTGAAAGGCAACCCACTTGATAAAGATGATGGCAACTTACTTGATGAATTTGTGCTTGCTAGAATATGTTCTTGATGAAGAAATTATGATGTATCTACAGTGTGTACAGAAGGAAATGAAAAAAGGAATTTAGAATGTGCTCAAAGTATGATGAAAAGAATATGTCTCTATGAATACGCGGATCTGTCTAAGGGAAGTCGTGTATGCACGCGGAAAAGAACGTTCCAAGTCGCGTATGGGTAAAAGCGCTCAAAAAGTGCAAAACCAAGGGCCCGTGGTATTGAAGGCTCATGGTATTTTTTTGGCTCATGGTATTGAAAAAGGGGCCCGTGGTATTGAAAAAGGATAAACCTATATAAGGAGAAGAAATTCATTGTGCATATCACAAGTGTGGGTGCAAGATGTCTGAGATTGAATGAATACTTATCTCTGAAGTAGATCTGAATGGAAAGGGTTACACTTGAAGATAAATCTGAATCTATGATGCACCTATGAAGAAATGATGAAGTTGGATATCTAGATCTGAAATGTATTTTGTATCTGCTAGATCTGTTTATAGAAGGCTTAGATCTGAGATGAGGCGAACATCTGTCTGAAGTAAAGGGTTGACTCTGAACTGAATGTCTGATCTGAAGAAGTATGCAGCTCTGTAATGGTTGAAGGTCTATACGCTACTTTGCCGCAGAAGAAGCGCGTATATACGCAGCTTCGCTGAAGAAAAAGCGCGTATGCGCAATCAAATTTGCCCTATAATAAGTACTGAAGTATACGCTGGTTGATGTGGATGGAAGCGCGTATATATGCGACATCAGTGAAAGGAAAGCGCGTATGGAAACTAGGGTTTGCTGAAGTCTGTGGTAAGAAATGTCTGATCTGTTCTGCTGGTTTTCTGATATCTGTCAGTGAGTTATATGTATCTGTTTCATGGTTGACTGTACTTAAAAGTATGGAAAGGGTCCAGTATGAAAATATGATGAAATGTGGCCTGCAAGTTGTGTTCTATTGAATTTGTTGGATCCAGTGTGAAAATTGATGAAATGTGGTCCATAGAGGTGCTGAGGGTTGTAGCCTTCAGTCAGGGGGTCGTACCTCCCTTCCAGGTGAGGCTGGTAAACGAGATCAGGGGGTCGTAGCTCCCTTCCAGGAGAGGCTGGTAAACGAGTCAGGGGGTTGGAGCTCCCTTCCAGGAGAGGCTGGTAAACGAGCGCAGGTGGGTGCCTGCGTGCTGGTCAAGTCTGCGCCAGCACATATGTTGTAAGATGTTTTCTCTATAATAAAATATTGAAGGCTGAGCAACTGCAGCGGTGGTTTTCTCCCGATTTGGGTTTCCACCTAAAAATCCTGGTGTTCATGTGTGATGCTTTGTGTGATGGTTTATTCTATTCTTACTGCACATGTTTACTGTTTAATGAATATTTGATGAATAAATGATGGAATGGTTTAAGTGAAGAATTAATGACATAATTAGTTCTCTGTGTATACGCGAGTTTAATAAAGGGTATCCGCGTATATACGCGAGTCTGCTTCAGGAAAGTAGCGTATAGGTTTTGAAGTAAAGAAAAATGAAAATTTTTGATTATGCTGTAAATACTGATTCACCCCCCCTCTCAGTATTTTTCCCAACAATTGGTATCAGAGCAGGTTCTTCTGCAGAAGCTTGATCGCTTGAAGAAGATCCGTCGCAATGGGAAGTCAAGAAGGAGTGATGTCTATAAAGCCACCTCTATTCAATGGAAGCAATCTGATATTCTGGAAGGTACGAACAAAAGCATATCTGCAAAGTCTTGGTGCAGATGTATGTGCAATCGTGGAAGAAGGTTATCAATACCCGGCAAGTATTCCTACTGATGCAGCAGAAAGGAAGAAGTATGAAACCAATGCCAAAGCAGTAAATGTCTTGTTAGGAAGCATGTCTGAATCAGAATTTGCTAAAGTGATGCAGCTGCATTCAGCAAAAGAAATATGGGACAAAATCATTCTGAGCTATGAAGGAGATACAAAGGTAAAAATTGCAAAACTCCAAACTCTTAGAATTGAATATGAAAATTTGAAGATGCATAGTGATGAAAATGTTTCCAGTTTCTTTCTTCGCCTAGATGATGTTGTAAATCGAATGAGAAATTTGGGTGAAACCATAACTGATACTACTCTGGTGGAAAAAGTCTTAAGATCCTTGACTTCAAAATTTGACTCTAAAGTCTTAGCGATTGAAGAAAGGCAAGATCTGCAAACTCTTACTATTGTTCAATTACATGGTATTCTAACTGCTTTTGAAATGAGACAAGGAGGTCCTTCTCAAATCAGAGAAGCTGCTTTTAAGGTATCTGCAAGAGGAAAAGAAAAGGAAGTCGTCAAAGAATCCAGCTACATATCCGATGAAGAAGAAGCGAATTTCGTGAGAAAACTCCAACTAGGAACTGGAAGATTCAAAGGTAAGCTTCCTTTCAAATGTTTTGAGTGTGGAAAAGTTGGTCATTATGCTGCAAAATGTCCTTATAAAGGAAAACAAGTATTAAGAAGGAATAAGAACCGATCTAGCTCTAAGAAAAGTTACTATACTAATGAAGACAGTGATGGGTCATCTGATAGTGAGGAAGAATGTGAAGAAGATCTTAGGCTTCTCATGGCATTTGAACAAAAAGAAGAAAAGGATACGTTTATGGATGCTCTAGAGGAAAATGATTTTCTTGAAGAAAACAATCAACTCAAACTACGCTTAGAAGATTATAAAATTCTCTTAGAAGAACAAAAGATAATCAGAGAGACCATTGAAAAGCAACTTGAAGAAGCAAAGAAACATATTGAAAAATTAGAATGTGAAGTGGTAAGTCAAAGAAAAGAAGTTGAGAAAGCAAAGACCTTGAATCTTAGATTTGCTAAAGGATCTGAAACCTTAGATGAGATTATCAAGGTACAACGTTATCCTCTTATAAAGACAGGTCTTGGATATACCAGAGAATCTTCTCAAGCTTCAGCACCAAACTATCTAAAAGCAGCTACAGGTGGTTTACTACTTTCAGCAACTCAGCAAGGGAATAAAGGATCTCTACAGGGAAAGCAGGACCATCTCAATTCAAGGAACACTAACAGGGATAACTTTCAAAGACAGGTAAATTCAAATAGAAGATTCCATGATCGCAGAAATTTCTACTTCAATGGGCAATGTTTCACATGTCACAATTTTGGTCATAAAGTTGTTCAATGTGTTGCATATAAAACCATCACGACAAGAGAAGCAAGAAAGAAAAGGTTGGATACTGAACCAAAGAAGAATACCTATAACAACTTTTCTCCTCTTCAAAGTGAAGTTGAATGTACTTATTGCAATAACTTTGGCCATGAAGATTCTGAATGCAGGAACAAGATCCAGCCAAAAGAACATGTTCCCTCAAGCTCTAAAGTGTGGAAAAAGAAAGAACCGCCGGTTGAAAATTGTGGGATAGCGTTATTTGCAGAAGGTGAAGAAAATCAATGGTACATTGATAGTGGGTGCTCAAGACACATGACAGGTGACAAAAGCAACCTCCTTACATATAATGCTCTAGAAAAGGAAAAGAAAGTTACATTTGGAAATGATACTCCTGCTGTAATTAAAGGAAAAGGGTCAGTATTTCTAAAAGAAAAAGTGAAGGCTAAAGATGTCATGTATGTGGATGGATTAAGGCATAACCTGTTAAGTGCTAGTCAAATGTGTGATCAAGGAGCAGAAGTGGTCTTCAGTTCCAAAGAATGTGTGGTTCGTGATCTTGATACAGGTAAAATCATTATAAAAGGAAAAATAAATCCAAGCAACCTGTATGTACTAAACGACATAGATCAATGTTACTTGAGAAAGTCTTCAGAAAATTGGCTATGGCATAGAAGGCTGGGGCATCTGAGTTTCTCTCAAATCAACAAAGCAAGCAGACTTCAAGTTGTTCGTGATCTTCCCAAGGTCAATCTTCCAGAAAGTATCATATGCAAATCTTGTCAATTTGGTAAGCAGACCAGAGTACGATTCAATGCCAAAGAAGGATCATCAAGTAAGCCTCTTGAACTCATTCATACTGACATCCGTGGACCTATGAGGAAAAATTCATTACATGGTAGGTCCCTGTATTACTAGTATAGTCCCTTATTATTGTTAGTGTAACCCCCTTATTGTTATTATTGTACCCTTGTAACCCCCATTTTGTTATTATTGTACCCTTAAATTATTATTGTTAGGTCGGCTAGGACTACATTGTGGCCCACTAGGATTACATTATGGCCCCATGGACTCCTATATATAGAAAGGAGGTTTTGTAAATTGTATCATCCAAGAATTGTCCATTTATGTAATGTATTGGAGGTTGCCCCTCGAAGTGGCTTATTTCTAAGGCGTTGATATCTCTTTTCTTCTATTTTTGGAGCTGGTTACACAACATTTGGTATCAGAGCTTTGGATTCTAGGGTTTCGCTGCTCCAAACAGGTCATCGTGGCATTTTCGCTATAACTTTTTTTTCTACGAAGTTTCAGAAGCTGAAATTTTTAGGGTGCGAAGCCGAAATCCTGAGGAAGCTTGTATAAAAATTTCAGACCTTGGTTCGCAATATTTGCGGAGATATCATCTGTGGAAGTCAGGTCTTTTTTCAAGCTCCTAAACAGGTCATCGTGGCATTTTCGCTATAAATCTGTTTCTACGAAGGTTCAGAATCTGAAATTCATATGGTGCGAAGATGAAATCCTGAGGAAATTATTCAAAAAATTTCAGAGCTTGGTTCGCAATATTTTTGGAGATATGATCTGTGGAAGGTAGTGCTTTTTCAGGCTTCGGAATTTCATCTCAAAGAGGTGATCGTGGGAAAAGTTTAATAACTCTCTCTCTGAAGATTGGATTAAAGTGCCGTCAAACGTGATCACCAGTACACGGCCTGTAGTTTCTTCGCTATCAATTTCAGAGACAAAAGACAAAACAGTGACATGTGGCAAGTCGTACAAGTTCGCTCTACTGAACCAGTCCAGAATTAGGTCATTGTGGGAGATTGGACACAAATTTGTCTTGGAGAATCAAAATCAGGTCAGACCTGTGACATTTGAAAGAAGCTTCAGAGGGCTACTACAGGGCGGAATTTCAGATATCGAAGATTTTCAATTACAGAGATAATTCAATTTCAATATCGATCTCCTAAAAGATAGTAAAAGGTGTGTATTTTTTTTTTCCGAATTGCATAAGTCTTGTTTGAAGAATCAATTTGAATTGATTCCAAGGGAATATTTTAGAATAGATATCAATATTGGATTCTAAAATGGCCCCTAAAAAGAATTCAACACCCATTAAGCCTTCAGAAGGCTCTACTATGACTCATGAAGATGAAGAATGGCAACATGACATATCAAAATTACAAGAGCAAATTTTGCTCTCGCAAAGAACAACAAAAAATGAAATGGAAGTTTTGAAGAAAGGCGTGGAAACTAAGATGGATGGTTTGAAGAAAGGCGTGGAAGCTAAGATGATTGGTTTGGAAGCTAAGATGGATGGCATGGAAGTGGGTATGGAAGCTAAGATGGATGACATAAAAGACAACATGGAAAACATGAAGAGTGATCTAAAAGCATACATGGAAGGCTTGATGACAAGCTTAAAACCAGAAATGATTCCTAATGGTGGAAATATAGGAGAAGAACCTCCTGATAAGAACAAAATAAATGTTAATCATGATTTCATAAACTCGAATGTTGGCAGGAAGAACCACCATATTCCAAAAATGGATATGAGGAAGTTTGATGGAAAGGATCCTGTAACATGGATACTACAGATGGAGCAATATTTTGATCTCCATAACGTGCAAAACACACAAAAGGTACGCATTGCAACTTTACATTTAGAACAAAAATACATTTGTATGGTATCAATGCCTTTGCTCCCGTAAAAAAATTGTCACTTGGTCAATTTTTACGGAGGAAATGATAGCACATTATGAGGATACAAAGAGCAACACCTTCTTTACCCAATTGATAAATCTCAAACAAAAGGGTTTAGTGGGGCAGGACATTGAGGACTTCCAAAAATTGAATATAAGGGTAACTGATCTTACAGAGGAACACAGGATTGATCTCTTCCTAGGCACTTTAAAGGATAACATCCAACATGAAGTTCGCATTTTGGAACCCGATTCATTGGAGAAGGCATTCAGGTTGGCAAGAAAAGTTGAATGTAAAATTATGGCGACAAGGAAGCCTACCACTCAATTCTATAAAGAAGGAAGTGTTGCTACGCTTAGATTTCCACAACCTACAAGGTTGACACCACAACAATTGGAAGAAAAAAGAGCAAAAGGGCTTTGCTATAGTTGTGATAGCAAATACACTAAAGGTCATAAGTGTGCTGAGAAGAAATTATTTTACATAGATTGTGATGAAGAAGAAGAAAATGAACAAGAAGAGGATCTACACCAGGAACCACCCCTAGAAGAAGAAGAAATGAATCCGACCATATCATGTAATGCGCTGGCAGGAATTACCACTCCTCAAACTCTCAAGATAGAAGGACATATAAAGAAGAAAATGGTAATAGTGTTGATTGATTCAGGTAGCACCCATAATTTTATTCATTATAAGGTAGCCAAGGAATTAAATTGTTTCCTATACCCGGCACCAGAATGTCAAGTGATGGTTGCAAATGGAGGAACTATAAATTGCTCTGGAAAATGCCATAATATCAAGCTAACCATGGGGGAATATGTATTGATTAGTCCAATGCTTGCCATTCCTATGGGAGGTGCTGATGTTGTACTAGGAGTACAATGGTTACAATCTTTGGGGACGGTAGCTTGTAATTTTCAAGAACTTTTCTTGAAATTTTTTTCAGAAGGAAAGGAAGTCGAATTACGGGGTATCGCAGGGAAGCCAGGAAGGATAATAAGCTCTAATGTCATGACAAAGCTTCTAAAGAAAGAACAGCGAGGCGTAATTGCACAATTATGTTCACTAGAAGTTCCAACATCAAAATCATCTATTTCTGCAGATCTCCAACAAGTCTTGGACAATCATTCCAAGGTGTTTGAAACTCCCAAAGGACTCCCACCTATTCATGATCACGATCATGCTATTCATTTGATTCCAGGAAGTGTTCCTCCAAACATCAGGCCTTATAGATATCCTTACTTCCAAAAGAGCGAAATTGAACGTATGATTGCAGAAATGTTAGAGGCGGGTATAATTCAACCTAGTCAAATTTCTTTCTCTGCTCCTGTAGTATTGGTACACAAGAAGGATGGATCATGGCGAATGTGTCCGTATTATAGGGAGCTCAATAAGCTCACCATTAAAGATAAATTTCCCATTCCTGTGATTGATGAATTATTGGATGAATTACATGGAGCAATTTATTTTACCAAGTTGGATCTTCGTTCAGGATATCATCAAATTAGAATGAAGACTGAAGATATTCCAAAAAATGCATTTCGAACTCATGAGGGTCATTATGAATTTTTGGTCATGCCTTTTGGCCTTACCAATGCACCTTCTACATTTCAAGGGTTGATGAATTCCATTTTCAAACCCTTCCTTAGAAAATTTTTGCTAGTTTTTTTTGATGATATACTAATCTACAACAGGTCTCGGAAGGATCATGTTGAACATGTTGACAGGGTGCTCAAACTATTGCAGGAGAAACAATTATATGCAAAAACATCCAAATGTTTCTTTGGAGTACAAGAGGTGGAATATCTGGGTCATATCGTATCTCACGAGGGTGTTAAAGTAGACCCTAACAAAATTAAAGCCATTAAGGAATGGAAAGTCCCCACAACCATAAAGAAGTTGCGAGGATTTCTCGGGTTAACAGGGTATTATCGCAAGCTTGTTAAGAATTATGGGAGAATAGCAGCACCTCTAACAACATTATTGAAGAAAGATGCATTTTCATGGACTCCTGAAGCAACTAAGGCCTTTGAACATGTTAAAGAGGCAATGTGCCTAGCACCGGTCTTAGCTACGCCAGACTTCACAAAAACCTTTATTGTGGAATGTGATGCCTCAGGAAATGGAATTGGTGCAGTTTTAATGCAGGAAGGAAGACCCATTGTTTTTGAAAGTCTTCCAATCAAAGGAAAGTATTTACAGAAACCTATTTATGAGAAGGAAATGTTAGCAATACTGCATGCACTAAAGAAATGGCTAACTTACCTAATGGGAAGACACTTCAAGGTAAAAACTGATCATGATAGTCTTAAACACTTTTTGGAACAAAGACTATCTTCAGAAGAGCAGCAAAAATGGTCACAAAGATGTTGGGTTATGACTTTGAAATAATCTACAAAAAAGGAAAGCTTAATGTTGTTGCAGATGCACTCTCAAGAAAGAATGAAGAGGTGGAAGTATTGCTTTGTGCCATTTCTATTATCCAACCAGATTGGATAACTGAAGCAAGAGATGAATGGAAGAAGGACAAAGATGTATGGACACTCATTCAAAAGTTGCAGCAAGATCCTAGTACATCCGATACATTTAGTTGGAAAAATGATTCCTTATGGTACAAAGATCGCTTATATCTTTGTAAGAATTCCCAACTAAAACAAAAGATTCTTCTGAAATTGCACACTTCTCCTTTAGGAGGACACTCAGGATTTTTAAAAACTTACCACAGGGTGAAGAAAGAATTTTTTTGGGATGGCCTTAAATCTGATATTCGAAAGTTTGTGGCGGAATGTTTGGTTTGCCAGCAGAACAAAGTGGAAACAATTAAGACCCCAGGACTTCTACAACCTTTATCCATTCCAAGTCAACGTTGGGAGGAGATTTCAATGGATTTTATCACAGGTTTACCTAAGTCCGAAGGAAAGAGTGTCATCATGGTGGTAGTTGATAGACTTACCAAGCATGCACACTTTTGTGCATTATCTCATCCATTTAAAGCAAGTACAGCTGCTACTACATTTATGGACATAATTCAAAAGCTACATGGAAGCCCAAGGGTTATTGTGAGCGACAGAGATCCCATTCTTACTGGAAATTTTTGGACGGAGTTATTTTCTTGTTTGGGTACTCAATTAGCTCATAGCTCATCTTATCATCCTCAATCTGATGGTCAAACCGAGATAGTAAATAAATGTTTGGAAGGATATCTTCGTTGTTTTGTATCTGATAAACAAACACAATGGGTCAAGTGGTTACCTCTCGCTGAATGGTGGTATAACACTTCCTTCCATACCGCAGCAAAAATGACCCCATTTATGGCACTTTATGGATATCATCCACCATCGATCACATCATCTTTAAGGGAAAATTTGAAGGTTCAAGCAGTGGAAGATCACATCGAGCATCAGCAAGAAGTTCTCCAACTCTTAAAGGATAACCTGAATTTGGCACAAAATCGAATGAAACAACAGGCATATCAACATCGTAGCAAGAGAAGTTTTGATGTAGGAGATTGGGTATTTTTACGGCTACAACCATACAAACAAATGTCCCTCAAGCAAGCAAAGAAGGATAATAAATTATCGCCAAAGTACTATGGTCCTTACAAGGTGTTGCAAAATATTGGTACTATGGCATACAAATTGGAGCTTCCTGCTTCTTCGCGAGTACATCCAGTTTTCCATGTATCATGCTTAAAGAAGGTTATAGGTGAAAATCTTCCAGTTCAAACAATATTTCCAGAACTTGATGAGGAAGGAAAAATCATATTGGAACCTGAAGCGGTCACGGAAACAAGAACTCGACAACTACGGAATCGATCAATTTCAGAGTATCTCATCAAGTGGAAAAACTTACCCACTGAAGATTCTACATGGGAGGATGAGAATTTTATATAGAAGCACCCAGAGCTACTCAAGCATTGAGGACAACACTTTTTTGAAGGAGAGAGGCATGTTAGGTCCCTATATTACTAGTATAGTCCCTTATTGTTGTTAGTGTAACCCCCTTATTGTTATTATTGTACCCCTGTAACCCCATTTTCATATTATCAGGTTCTTGAATTATTAGTTGTCGAAGTTAGGATTACATCAGGCTCCACTAGGATTATATTATGGCCCCATGGACTCCTATATATAGAAAGGAGGTTTTGTGAATTGTATCATCCAAGAATTGTTCATTTATGTAATGTATTGGAGGTTGCCCCCTCGAAGTGGCTCATTTCTAAGGCGTTTATATCTCTTTTCTTCTCTTTTTGGAGCTGGTTACACAACATTACGTGGGGATGAATACTATATCTTATTTATTGATGACTACTCTAGAATGTGTTGGATCAGGTTCATTAAACACAAAGATCAAGAACTTGAAAAATTTCAGAGCTTCAAAGCATTGGCAGAAAATGAATTAGATCTAAAAATCAAGTGTCTTAGATCTGATCGAGGAGGAGAATATTCATCAAATGAATTCTTTGAATTTTGTGAACAACATGGCATTAAAAGACAGTTCTCTGTAGCAGGCACTCCAAAACAAAATGGTGTAGCAGAAATAATGAATAGAACAATTGTTCAAATGGCTAGAGCTATGCTTGCTGATTCTAATGTTCCTGACATGTTCTGGAGTGAAGCAGCACATACAGCAGTTAACATTCTCAACAAGGCTCATGTTCGGGTAAATAGTGACAAAACTCCATATGAACTCTGGTATGGCAATTCTCCCACTGTGAAGCATTTTAAAGTTTTTGGAAGTAAATGCTTTATCAAAAATAATGATGAAAAGCTTGGGAAGTTTGAACCTAGATCAGATGAAGGGATATTTCTTGGTTACTCATATTCAAGCAAAGCATTCACATGTTACAATAAAAGGCTTCGAAAGACTGTTGAATGTATTGATGTTGTTATTGATGAGTCTCCTACAGCTCCTAAAGAGGAAAAAAAAACAACAAAAGAAGATGATAGCGACATATGGCCTTCTACATCAGATGAAAATGATATAGACAGTGGATCCAATGAAGAACCTGAAAATGATCTATCTGAAAAAGCTCCATCCAGATATGTTCAAAAGAATCATCCTGAATCTCAAATCTTGGGAGACAAGGAATTAGGTGTACGAACAAGGAGAACTCTTGTAGGATCTTCTAGTAATCTGGCACTTCTATCCACAATTGAACCGCACAATGTCAATGAAGCTAGCCAAGATGAATGCTGGAACCAAGCCATGAATGAAGAGATTGATCAAATTGAAAAGAATGACACTTGGGATTTGGTACCCAGACCACATGATAAAAATGTCATTGGAACTAAATGGATCTTCAAGAAAAAGTTAAATGAGAATGGGGATATTGTAAGAAACAAAGCTAGACTGGTTTGCAAAGGGTATACTCAACAAGAAGGTATAGACTTTGAAGAAACTTTTGCTCCCGTAGCTAGACTTGAAGCCATCAGAATGTTCCTTGCTTTTTCAAGTTATCAACAAATCAAAGTTTATCAAATGGATGTCAAATCCGCTTTTCTTAATGGTGATCTAGAAGAAGAAGTATATATAGAACAACCAGAAGGATTCATTTTGGGAAATGATGCAAATCTTGTTTGTAGACTCAAAAAGGCTTTATATGGTCTCAAACAAGCTCCAAGGGCTTGGTATTATTGTCTTGACAAATATCTTCATCAACACGGATTTTCAAAAGGGTCTGCTGATAGCAACTTATACACAAAAGTTGAAAATGACAAACTATTGATTGTGGTTGTATATGTTGATGATATCATTTTTGGGAGCAACGAAGAATCTTTGAGTCAAAAATTTTCTTCTGTCATGCAGCAAGAATTTGAAATGTCTTTACTTGGGGAACTAACATTCTTTCTTGGCTTGCAAGTGCATCAATCTGCAGACGGTATATTTCTATCACAAGCAAAATATCTTAAGCAAATTCTCAAGAAGTATGGCATGGAAGAATGCAAACCTGTAAGTACACCAATGATAACTGGATGCAGTCTCAGTTCTAATGATGATTCTCCCACTGTGAATCAACCAGAATACAGATCGATGATTGGAAGTCTACTTTATCTCACTGGGACCAGACCAGACATTATGCATGCAGTTGGGATTGTTGGACGATTCCAAGCTAATCCAAAAGAGTCTCACCTTCAGGCTGTCAAAAGGATATTCAAATATCTTCAAGGAACTCAAGACTTTGGTCTATGGTATCCAAAGGATGTTGATCTTACTCTTCATGCTTACACTGATGCAGATTGGGCTGGAAGTGTTGATGATCGGAAAAGCACTAGTGGTGGTGCATTCTATATGGGACCCTGGTTAGTATCTTGGTTCAACAAGAAGCAAAATTCTATTGCCTTATCTACAGCAGAAGCAGAATATGTGGCTGCCGCATCTTGTTGCACTCAACTCCTTTGGATGATGCAAACCTTACAAGATTTTCAAATCAAATGTACTCCTCCCGTCCCCATTAAGTGTGACAATACAAGTGCCATCAGTATTTCAAAGAATCCTGTTATGCATTCAAAGACCAAGCACATTCCCATCAAGTATCACTTCTTACGTGAACAAGTGCTTGAGAAAACCGTGAAGTTGGAGTATGTTCCCTCCAAAGAGCAAATTGCTGATATCTTTACCAAACCTCTGCCCAGGGAAGCGTTCGAGTATCTAAGACAGAAGCTGGGAGTGTTCTCTGCCAGTCAAAAGAACAAATCTGCATAAATTTAGAAGATGGCATTGGATACGTGGGTTTCTTGAAACACAGACGCGTATATACGCGAGTTCCTGCACAGAAAACCGCGTATGTTTGGTTGCTGGCAATTTTTGGTTGG